>CM077787.1:28639162-28900920 GCA_039737535.1 Lagodon rhomboides | reverse complement strand
CGACATGAGGCGGCGATCCAATGCACTGTTTCAACTAGGAGGTCGGAAAATCCTGATTTCCGAGTTTTCTAGAACGCAGCATTACGTTGGCGCGTGCACAGTCAGCCGCTGACCCACCGAGGTCGTCGCTCGCGCAGCAACTTTGGGATGGGCAAGTGTAGATTTAATCCATTTTGGCTAAGTGACTCAAAATATGACTGGGTTCAGGCTGTACCAGGAATGAGTGGGAGGCTCAGTGCAGCCTGTGCCGTAAAAAATTCAAGCTCGGCACAATGGGACATATGGCCGCCTTGGAGTCGCACATGAAGAGTGCTAAACATTTAGCATGCTCAGCAGCTACACGGAGGCAGGCACCCATATCCCAGTTCTGCGCGGCAAACCCGACGCTAACCTCAACAGTCACCTCGGCTGCCAGCAGCACCGAGCCCACGCAGCCAGGTAACATACGAGCTCTTCGTGGCTCGACGCCAACTCTCAAGGCAGAGGTAACGTGGACACTAAAGACGATATCGGACCACCACTCGTATAAGTCAAATGAAAATATAAGCGCGCTCTCCAAAGTCATGTTCCCCGACTCAGAGCTCGCGGCTACTTTCACATGTGGGGCCAACAAGAATGCCTATATTACTGAGTTTGGTCTGGCCTCTTACATCACCAAACAACTGACACAGCAGGTCAATAAGGTGTCTGGATTTGTGGTCATGCTTGACGAAAGTCTAAACCAAAGTACAAAAACTAAACAGCTGAACAACAAGAAGTGATTGTTATTTGTCCCAGTGTTATGCTGTTATTCTTAGTTATTCTGACAGATTTTTTTTGCATTATTTCATAAATGTATGCCAGAATAGGTGCGAGGTTGGTCTTAAATTTCATTGGATGTGGTCTTAAAGGTCTTAAAAAGTCCTGGAAAAATCCTGGGGGGACCCTGGTAATGCTTAAACTCACTAAAAATGTGCTAAAATCTCGACTCTCTACTGTGGCACTCTAATGGTTATCTTTTCAAGCTTTGTTCAGATCGGTCCCACATGATGTGGTCCACATGATGTGGTCCACATCACATCCCCTTCCATTGAATGTAATATCCCATCTCTACCTGCAGCATTTTTGCAGTGACTGTGAGCTCCCAGGTGAGAGGAGGGAAACAGGAGACCCTGTGTGCCCAGATCCACGGCCCCACGGAGCCCGTCACTCTGACCGTCACCCTCGAATGGGATGCTAGCAGCACCGTCATCCTGGAGGAGGCTGTCAAACAGGACTTCTACCGCTGCGTAAACTTCCAGGTCTGACTCAACATATGTACACACTTTTTGGTAATTTGCGGAGTGATGTGTGATGTTTCGCAACATACAAAAACACTGTAATTTCCCCTCTCTTCCCCCTAGCCCCCCATTTAAACTAATTGTATAGCTACTAGGCTCGTTATCTACCTAAATGTCCAGCTGGCGCCATGACGGAGGCTGTCAACGCCAAGTTACTGCTCTGGTTTCTGTCACACCGCAGCTTTGCGGTTACGCAACTCACGGGCCTTGCTCCATATTGATGCAAAATGACCTGCCGACCCCAATCAGCTCTGTGACAATAGCACTTAGTTTCACTTCGCTCCCCAGTGTTCGGCCCTGCTGCAGGCCCAGTCTGGCATTTGATTCTCTGCAACTAAACAAAGGCAGCTTTCTGCCAGAGGCTTGCTATGTACCTGCATTCCACTGGAAAACACCCCCTGCCCCCTACCCTTTAGACCATCCACACACAAACACACACACACACACACACACACACACACACACACACACACACACACACACACACACACACACACAACTTTTGGAAGTGGTTCCAGTCCCTGTTATGTAATAGTAGCTCCATTAGCAAGTGAAAACATATGCTATGCAAGTATGACGACATTTCAGAATTGACCTTGTGAAGGTCTGTTGTTGCTCAATTTCAGCAGAGGATTCGCGTCCAAGCTATTCTAAAATGATTGTATGTGGCGGATGCTGCAAAACACACTCTGAAGAAGGGGCGCGTACGATCTGGAAAAGTGCTTGTCAACTGGGCACAAATTGTGCTTCTGTACAACTTTAAAATGAAAAAAGTCCTCCCCTCTCCCCTCTCCTCCTTCAAACATCCACTGGTCTTCTCTCACAGATGTGTGTTTTCTGGTATTGTAGGTCCCTCCAGTGCGCACCAGAAAAGTGGCATCCATTAATGTCACTATTCAGGGTGAGAGCGCCTCCATGAGTAAGAAGACCAAAATCCTCATTGAGCCTGCTGCTTTTATCCATATCATCCAGACCGATAAACCGATCTACAAACCTGGACAGACTGGTAAGTGTCACATGTGGCGGTGTTGTTACTCTGACCACGTCCGCCAGGAGGATATTTAAAGCGTCGCAGCTTCCTGCTGTCTGGTAGAATCTGCAGTGGTACTGTTCACACAGCCCGCACTACCCTCTCTGCACTGCTTAGCAATTCCGCTGCACTTGCACAATTTTGGGGCTACATTACAATATCTGCATAATGCTGAGCCACTTACTTGACAACTTTAGGAATTCTGTCTATATTCAGCACACAGAAGAATGGTGGTTCCTCAAGAGTTCTTGGCAGAAGTCGTATTCATTAAAATATTTTTTTTTTTGAAAATCCATCAAATCACAGTTAAAAGCCCACTGCACTATGTCAAATGTAGATTTTCCTTAAAGGGACAATTCAGCCCAAAATCAAAAATCCATATTTTTGGTCTTACCTGCAGCATAATGGTGTGAGCTGCTGAGTTTTGGAGATGTGGACCACAGATGTCTCAATCCTCTTAAATATAATGGAACTCAATGGGACTCATCTGTCTCACTCTGGTGCTCAAAGACTAAAAAACTACATTTGAAAAATGGCAATGTCTCTTTTCTAGAAATCATGAGCCGGTTACGTATGTTAAGTATGAATCTATTCATTGAGGAGAGGCTAGCTAACTGAGCTAGCTACGGTTACAGCTCAGCTGAGGGGGATGCCATTAATCTTTTGGTGCTGATCCAGGTGAAGGGACACGTCCTACATTTTTTTTCTCTTGCTTTAACATTGAGAGGTACGACGTTTTGGTGAATTTCTCAGGGAATGGATCTTGATGAAAATAATTAGACGTATTTATATGACTGAGTACAATTTGATGTGGATCAAATGAAAGATGCAGCTCACAGATGTAGCGGATTTAAACATGAACTTCGATTAAAGGGGACTGTTGGTGCCGTTATAGTGTTCACTTCAAAAAGTTGAGACAATGCTTGTTGCCTCTATATGATGCTAGCAGTAGTATTAGGACTGCTATTACCTAAAGGTGATGTAAATGATGTCATCAGGGTTACAATTAGACAATGGAATGTTCTCACAGTTATTCGTGTTGTGTGTGGGGATTTCTACTCTTTAAAGTCAGGATGATGTCAGGACCAAGTGTTTTCTCATAAGTCCTTTTAACTTCATATATATGCTGTAGTTAATGTGCTGTATTTTCTGTGTGCTTTGCTCATGTTGTGTGTTATATTAAGTAAAGTATTAAGTAGAACTAATTGATGCTTGACTGATGATCGAATGGATTTCCTTCTTCTCTTCAAAGTCCAGTTCCGAATTGTCTCCATGGATGCCAACTTCATCCCTGTAGCTCGAGTGGTAAGTTTTTATTTATTCATCCTCGCCCCTGCAAAGCTTGATAATGTGCGATGTGTGTCGTAATTCCGGCCAGTGAAGTTTGTAGTCTGGTGTGATTTCTCCCGAGCAGTCGGCGAATCTGCAGAGCGAGGTCTATTTTGGTTCAGGAGAGTGGGAGGTGAAGGGAGGGCTGTTTGTTGATTTTGAAGACAGCGTGGGAGTAAAGCGCTGTGTGGAGTAGTGTGATAAACATGCTGTCAGAGTTCATTTGGCACACACTGCATTTGACCCAAACATCTGAATCAATACGCGCTCAAGGCCTTTTGCGGTTGTGTTGAGAGGCTGAAAACATCAGTGCGTGCAGCGAAGGTGAATTTCATTCAGACGTATCATATGATGAGGGTGGATTGCTGAAGAGTAGTAAGTCCTTTCAGCTCTAAAGATGATGGTCCCATAGGAAACAGTAAAGCTGTAGTTTATAAAATCCATGTTTATCATTTTCAAAATATTCGAAATTTATTCGAAACACTGAATATGAATCAGAAGTGTCCCTCTTTGGATCTTTGTCAGCTCAGCCACAGTAAATATTCCTAATGACCCAGTTCTTCTGTTTATTAATAAAATAATATTAAGCTATGGAAAAAAAAATCACTTTTGTGTATTTGAGAAAAAGAAGGCTGACGCATTTATGGGTAAACTTTGATGCAATCTAATTGCATATTTTGTGTATTGTGCAAATTCCATGTGTAGCTGATTTCACACGATTGTTTTTTTTCTTTTTCAGTACAAAGTGGTGGAGCTCCAGGTAAGATTCCCTGAAGTCACTGTGTGACGCACAAGTTTTCTCACAATACGATCCTGTAGCCATTCTTCAGACAACAGTGTGATATTTGCTGATATCAAAGTCTGCCATGAAATGATTTTAATTTGATTCCATTCAGGGGCCTGTGAACAATGTGTTCAATGGGCAGATATATCATTTCATAATCATTGACAGAAAATGCTGCCACCGCTATAAAAGTAAAAAAACAACTCCGAAATAATTGTAAGGGGTTGAAGTCTAACACACATAAAACATGGCTCATCAACAAGAACATTTAAAGGGTATCAAATTTTGATCAATAATAACTTAATAACAAAAAGTAGTTATAATAGTTAATAACTAACTACATGTCACCATTATTAGCTTAAACCAACGCCATTTTACACAGCATAAATTAGTAAGGGTGTCACGATTTCGATTTAAAATCGAAATCGTCCGAAATTAAGTCACAATCTCGAACTTCGAATTAAAAAAATGGAATTGTCGATGCTGCCACGCCCCCATGTCACGTCTGGTCAGCTTGCCAAACGGAAAAAAACACACATGTTGAAGTGTTACGAGTCAGCCTCCTGTAACTTAGCTACTAGCTCAGCCAGTAGCTATTAGCTACAGCCAGTCAAACGATAGCATGGTGTTACATCATTCCTGTTCGGCTCCTGGACCGTGGTCGGGAAGCACAGGGGAGATGATTTCCTCCAGGGCCGAAGTTTCTGTTTACCTTCGGGGTGAACCCCCTTTCGTGTTAAGCTGGTCGGGAAATAATATCAGGGAGCTTTGCTGTATCTTGAGGAGCCGTCGCCTTTATTCACAGCCAAGCTGCAGCCTATATTGTACACTTTATTGCTGTCGCTACTACTGCGACTCCTTTCGCGACTCCTTCCTCTCCCATTCATTCACTGTCCGAACGTACGCACGCTCCCTCACTCTCGCTCGCCCACTCACACCTTACGCACCTTACGCACACACACCTCACACACCGCCCTATTCCTGAAAGGGGCTACACCACTCTTGCAACAATTATCTGTGTGGTAAATGTTCAACTGTTTGGAAATAGTTTGTTAAGACACTTAATTGTTCAGAGAAGACTTTGGACATGGCTATTTTATTTTTTTGTTGGTTTTGTTGTGAACTTGAATGTCATCTTCTGTGAAGAAGACTGCAGTTACAAAAGAAACTAGATGGCCGATTATTTTGCTTAAGTTTCCAATTGACTGAAGATGTAAGTTATTTTTACATTATGTTATTAATAAATGTTTTAAATTTGACAATGTAGTGTTGTTCATTGCAAACAAAGGTCAAATATTATATTGCATAAAAGTCTAGTCTAAAAATGGCATAGCAACCTGTGCTTTAAAAAAATACACGTAAAAATCGAGAATCAAATCGAACCGTGAGCTTAGAATCGAAAATGTAATCGAATCGAAGATTTGGAGAATCGTGACACCCCTATAAATTAGCTTATCAGCCAGCTGAATTTCCATAGCTCCAAGGTGCAATAAATGGCAGTTTTCATGACGCCTATGTTTTGCGTTTTGAGTCTGGACTGCTAGCTTCACTGCAAACTGAGCTAAATAGCTAACGGCAGCAACGGTTGGCAACGGAATTGGCCACCTGACAAAAAGCACACTCAAAACAAACGGGGGGCAGCATATCACTCATTACTGCTGATTACTGCTGTTAGCTGGTTAGCTCAGTTAGCAGCAGCATGTTTTTTCAGCCTAACATTTTTGAAACGGCGCAGCTCATATTGCTGTGGCGAGAGCAACAAGTTAGCGGACTGCTGAGTGAGATGTCTGGTGTGTCTGACCCATCTTACTCTGAAATCCATGGGTGAATGTTATAAAGCGCTAAGACTAAACAAGGCGCTATATAAGTTCAGTCCATTACCATGGACTCACTAAAGATCCAGGTAAATTGTTACACCTCTATTTGACACCCTTTATTACGCTACTTAAAACTACACTGAAATCACAGTACTGTACTCAAGTACGTAAACAGAATAGGTGGGTGTATGATTGCAAGGGAGGTGTGATCAAATAGATCTGGTGCTTTAATTGGATCACTCTAAACTGGGCGGGGTTTCAGTAACATCTGTAGTACCTGTTTACTGCCGCCCTCACCTGCTCATGAGCATCGCTAGGAGAAGCACCAGGTCGGAGGGAGGAATGAATAAATAAGCAACCAGGCTGTTTTGAACATGTGATAATAATTTCTGGCAAAAACTGTCTCGATGTAGGATCCCAATTCAAATCGAATCGCCCAGTGGTTGGACAAGGCCATTGTTAGTGGCATCCTTGATCTTTCCCACCCAATGATTCCTGAGGCGGCACAAGGAATCTACATGATCACCGCCTCAACGGACAAAGGAGAGCAAATATCCCACAGCTTTAACATCAAGGAATACGGTCTGCTGCAGTTATATTCTCCAAAAATAATCGTCTCACAGTTGACAAAATAGAATGTGTTTGATGTATTTAAACTTCCAGCTGTAATATTTTTGATTGTGTTTCTTTTGCTTTAGTTTTGCCAAAGTATGAAGTGAAAGTTCACCTACCCAGTGTGATTTCCATCCTTGACCAAGAGGCAACGTTGAGGGTCTGTGGCAAGTGAGTGTCCCACATAAACATGCCAGAGTTTAACAATAACACAATAGGTCTGTCCTAAACTGCACCTCTGAAGAGGTGAAAACCATCTGAGGACGAGCAACTCTAGGAGACATCTTGTCAACTTCTGTTGTGTCTGAGAGTGTCAAACTGCATATTTCACAATTGTTGATATGATTAATTCTATCTATGTGTCATTTTTCAACAAGCCCACTTGGCTTTAGCTGTCAGCAGTTAGTGATGTCTGTGCAATTCCAACATTTGGGAAAAGCAATGTGCTTTTAAATTTGCATTACAACCGAAAAAGATGAAGCAAGCAAGCAAGCTAAGCTAACTGGCTTCACCAGCTCACTAACGTCGATATGGCAGAGGCTGCCATGTGAGGGGCCAACCCGCTCATCAGGAGCAATTTGGGGTTCAGTATCTTGCTCTAGAACACTTCGACATGCAGCTGGGAGAGCCAGGGGTTCAAACCATGCGAAGGTGGTTCCTCAATAGATCAGACTTGATCTAGCGCACCCCATGGGTCCTCGATGGGATTGGGAGTTTGGGGGCCAGGTCGGCACCGTTGTCACGTTCCTGACGATATCAGTGGTTTTAATGTATGTATGAAGGGCTTAAATCACAGATGGAGAAAAGAAAATGTAGCCTTCAGCTCGTGAGGCGATATGACAAAATGTTTTTAGTGGCTGCCAACGTAGATATTACAACAGTCGAATAACCAGTAAAGACATAAGCATTGTCCAAACCAAACCGTCACATCCTCTGGAAAAAAGGTTGGGAGACTTAGCCAGCAAGTGTCCTCCACATGTGCCATGATGGATATTGTGTGTTTGTTGCTTTCTCAGTCAGTACTACACTTTCTGTCTTTTGGAAGATTTCCCCATAAAAAGCTTAATCGCCACTTAACACCCTACTTGTGTGAATCAGTCTGAAATTGGGTCGACCTCTGACTGAAATCTTCTCCGTATCCTGCAGGTACACCTATGGGAAACCAGTGGTTGGTTCGGTGCGGGCTTCGTTTTGTAGAAGCGCCATTCGATTTCACTGGTATTCAAGTGTCGTAGAAACTGACCTCTGCAAGACGTATGAAATGACGGTGAGTGTTCCACATACAAAATGTGATTTGCCATCATCACAGTTCTCGCACTAATTGTGAATATTGAGTTTGAAATGGACTCTTGTTATCATCCTCTAGACGGACAAAAGTGGCTGTGCGTCACAAACTGTGAACCTGACAGAGTTTTCCCTCAACAAGAGCATGTACGATGACAGTTTTGACGTGAGTGCTGAAATGGAGGAATACGGCACAGGTACGTTGACTGCATGGCGGACACTGTTCATGAAGTAATCGGCACTAGTTCCTGATGAGCTGTGATCTGTATGTTTACTGCCATCTAGGGGTCACTCTTAAAGGCAGTGGGCGGACCAGCTTCAGCAGTCAGATCAGAACTGTCACCTTTGAGGACGTACCTGCAGCGTACAAGCCTGGCATCCCCTTCGAGGGAAAGGTAATCCGTCTCATTAATGACCATTGGGAGCTATAGCCTGCTGTCAGCACAGCACAAAGATACACGCTTTTTATCCATGCTAGTGGTGTGGGTTGGTCGGCTGCTTGGTCCACCATTTGGTTCAGAATTAGCCCGGCATCACAGGATCAATTTGCAAATACAAATGAGTCTAGAACCACTCAGCTGTGTGAAGTAGTGCTTCGGTAGCTAATGTGACAGCAGGACATGTATGTAGACGAACATGTAGAGATGTACCTACCAGTCCAAATGAAACAGGAGCATGCAGATTCATCTGGTTCCCAAGCCAGTCCAGACTGAAATATATAAATGTCTGTCTGTCAGTTAGTCGGTCCATCACTCCAGACTGAAATTTCTGTTCTGCAAATGAAGTGTATCAGTAGAAATTGAATGAACTGACTAGAAATGTTACACACACAATCATGTTCCTCTTAAGATGATTTTTTAAAATAACATTAGCGATCCGTCGCCATCAATACTCTGGTTTATGACCAAAACCCTGCAAACTAATGACGTTCCCATCGGCCCCGGCTAAACTTGGTGTAGTGACGTTTGTGTTAAACACAGACACTGTGATCATGGTACACATTATACCTGCTAAACATCAGCATGTCAACGTAGTCCTTGTTGGCTTTAGGGATGGGTACAGTTAAGATTTGAGTGGCACTCTCATCGATACTGCTTGATTATTATTAACGCCTATTGGTTCTTAAGTTTGTTAAGGTTTGTTATTATTTCAAAGAAAAAAGTGAAACAAATTAAACAGATTTTAATCTCAATGACATTTGTAACTGGTTACTGTTTAGATTAAAGTAAATAAAGGAGATATATATTGAGATTAAAATCTCTTTCACTGTATAAAATCTCAAAGTATGCTCTCCTGAATAGATACAACAAATTACATAAATTAACATACAAACTTAGCAACTAACGAAATGTGAAATGTTATTGACGTGAGATAGGCAGTCGAAAAAAGATTGTATTTTCCATCATGTGTGTTACTTTCACTAGATGTTTGGAAAGATATGCACGTGTTTCTGGCCTTATAAGACTCTTTGCACTTGTAGCAATTTGAGCATCATCCACTTGGACGTTAGTGTAGTGTAACCGATCTTCAGATCATTTGTCAAATAATTCATCTTACTGCTCTCTGTCAGGATGGGAAGAGATTTTCTACAAATATAGCAAAACAGCTGTCAGCACTAGCTTTAACCCTAAACTTTCTGATTTGTTTGCAGGTCAAAGTGGTCGGCCCAGACACCAAACCTGTCTCCAATGAAGCAGTATACCTGTTTGCCATAGACTCACAAAACTTAACACTCACTACAGACGCCAAAGGCATGGCTTCGTTTTCTTTGGACACCACCCTCTGGACAGACACTGTGACTCTAAAGGTAGGTCAGAGCTTCTTTTTTTTTTTTCCAGAAGAATCAGTTTAGCTGATGGCTTCCTATTAGTAACTGGTTCAGTAATTGTCAGTTATACAGTCAATATGTAATTAAAGAAACTTTCCATCATATCGATCATGTTGGAGGAGAACAACACAGACCTAAATTCATATTGGATTCATCAACTTTTTTTTTGATGGGTTCATAGTTGAGAGCAAGAGGCTGATAAGTGAAGGTTGTTGAGTGAAAATCTGACCTTTGACCTGTGGCTGTCACGTCGACAGGCGAGGTCGAGAAAGACGGAGGAGAATGAGCCATATGTGGCCAATGTGCGCAGACCAGACTACAGGACGGCCTACCACCACGCCGGAAGATTTTACTCCAAGAGCAGCAGCTTTTTGAAGCTCATGCATGTCAACGAGGAGATCTCCTGCGACAAAGACGCCACCGTGCGTGCTCAGTACATCATCCAGGGGGAGGAGCTAAAGAAGGGACCAGAAGTAGAAGTTGACTTCTTTTACCTGGTAAGATTCATGTGATGGCTACTGAGCTATACTGTCTACTTGGTTTAGCTTTTCAACTTAGTGCTCGTTTGTAGCAAGCCGTCGTAGCTGAATGGGTTAAGTATTGGATTTATTCATTTATTTATATTTTTCAGTTCGCTGTCGCAGATTGGTTGGGTTAAGGAAAAGATCATTCGGGTTAACATACACCCTTTCACAACATTAACCACATGTTAGAAAGACTAACAAATACAATTTTTTCCAGCCCTTTTTCTGAGTTGCAAAGCTATGACATAAAAAAAAAATTGTGACTGGTCAGCTACACTGATGGTTGCTGGGTAACATTAATTATGATGTTCCAGCAATAGAACCAGCTCGCCAATATGAGATGGTTCACAACACCTGATTCCACCCTGTTGTGTGAAGGACGCATTCGATTTCTCTCCGTTTGTTTCACTGTAGGTGATGTCCAGAGGTGGAATTGTGCAGCACGGTCGGGTGTCGGCAGCTGTTAAAGGAGGAACCGGTAAAACCCAATATTACTTGAACTAAGATGGCTGTCTTAAGTGTTAAGTTTGATGATACTCTATATTTCTATTTTTGTCAGCAAATGCTACGAAAAGACCAAATCAGCACTAATACATTGATCATGTTGAGATGTTTTTTTCTGTGTAGACAAAGTGTATAATTTTGTATCTAATTTCTCTCTTCCATAGACCCCCAACATATTTAAAAACTTAAAATCCCATCAATAAGCTACACGTGGCGTTATTGATTATGTTGTTACTCCCACATACACTACCAGCGAAAATATTCCAGAACCAATTCATGTTTTACTCCCGTTTGACTGATGTTTGCTAAAGAGAACAGTAAACAGTAAAAATAACCTAATGATGTATATATTTGTATATTTGACACTAGATCACATGACTCCTGCTAGGCTAACAGCTGCCTTTCGCCGTCAGCATTTCAGCGTCTTTCGTTGTTTCGGTTCACTCTCATCCGTGTTGTTTCCAACACGTCAGCGTAAAGGACCACTATATCATTTGGGAATGAATTTCACACTGTAATATTTACCATATTAACAAGCTAATAATGCAAACTCAGAAGTATTATTTTGATGGATACATTTCCATAACTGAATAAACAAGCTGTCCTCTGAGAGAACTGAGGTGCAGAACAGTGTCTGACGCTAGAAAGGTGGCTACTGAGAAGAGTCCGGCAACTAGAAACAGTATGAAACAGTCTGGTTCTGCAGTTTATTACGTCTTGAAAATCAATCAGTAAGTAGCTTATCTTCCAAGGTCAGCCAGAGTTAGCGTGAAAGCTAATTTTCAAGTTAGCTACAGGCTAACCTTGCAGATTATTATTTACCCACATGCAGAAAATACTTATGTTTAAATATTAAGCTGATATCTCAGTTGTTATCAGCAGAATGAGAAAAAAATGATTTGGATGTATTTGGATCGTGTAATAAGGGCCACGTGTCACATTTCCATGTCTTTCTGTGTTCCTGCCTCAGTCAACAGGGGAGAGTTGTCCATCCCTCTCCGTCAGGTCACAAACCTGGCACCATTTGCCCAGGTGGTGGTTTACACTGTGATGCCTAGTGGAGAGACGGTGGCCGACAGCCAGGACTACCCCATTCAACTCTGCCTCAATAACAAGGTACAACCCCAGTGACCCATCCGGAATTTTTGTAACATAAATCTACAATAAATGAGTCCAGGTCTTTTTCACATACAATATAGTATGATGACACGTGCGTTTAAGGGTATTTTAAGTCTAATACTTGTGACTGAGCCTCTTTTAACCAGTTCTCAAACTAAGGAGTCTCCACTTTTGTGTCTCCTGCACAGGTGTCTCTGAAGTTTCCGTCCCTCCAGGAGCTTCCAGCGGAGAAGACGACGCTCAGTCTGCAGGCGCACCCGGGCTCCATGTGCTCCGTCAGAGCCATCGACCAGAGCGTCCTCCTGCTGCAGTCAGAGCAGGAACTCACGGTGGACTATGTACGACACCAACCCTCGGGGCTTATCTTGACCCGCGTTAACATCTGGTGTTCTTATTGTAACAAACACAGCGTCTTGCTTTTGGAGATTTTTGGAATAATGCCAGTAACTGTGCCAATACAAACTGCATCTTGTAGATAAATAAAATGGTATTAGGAACATGAATTTGTGGACTTTGCCTGACTTACCCAGGCCCATGTACATGGGTTTTTTTGTGTGCAGGTGTACAGCCAGCTGCCTTTGCAGAAGCTGTCAGGATACAGCTATGAAGTGGAAGACTTTGAGCCATATCCATGCTTGCCCGTGCCAATGCCAGGGCCTGAACCAGAACCGGAGATTGAGCTCGACGTGGAGGCGGTTGATCGGACGAAGCGCTCAATCTACTTTGGACCGCCAAATCAGAAGAATGATGTCTACAGCATCTTTAAAGTATAAAATTGGTCATTTTGACTGGCTGTTAAAGAGTAGGCTGGAGGGGATGATCTATCTTTCAAAGGATCAGTAGCCAGCACACCCTTTGCTCCTATCACTCTGTTTTGAATATGAAGGGGTAGGGTTACCAAAGCCCTGTTGGGGTAGAGGGGTAGGACGGAGTGTTGGGGCTGCATGGCCCTCCTAACTGAGGTGTTCAGAGGCTCACTTCAAACTGAGGGTTATAAGAACTCTCTGTCCTTTCTATATATATGATGGTCCTTCTCTTTATAACAAGCATAACACAATCGCTACTAGTTTGCTGATGCAACTTTAGCCAGCTAAACTAGCTAGCTAGCTTAGCTTCCATTGTGTTTGCAGATTTGTTCATGACAGTCCCACGTTTTGACGCATTTCAATATTGCATCCTCCCCCATTTGATGACATGTGAAGCCTGTAATAAAACTAAAGTCCAGCAGTGAAGTTGCTGCAGTTGGCACCCCTCCTCTGATATCAGCGCAGGAGCACGGAAAATGTACGGTCAGTTTACATAAATGTCACTGACAGCTGCTGAAGACTTACGAAGGTGTTGAAGGGTTGTCCCATTCAGTCTGTGTAACTCTGTTCTGAGGGGCAACTGGGTTCACTCTAAAATGAAGGGTCAGGGTGAAGACTGTTTATGGGATTGGGCCTGTGATATGTAGTTATCTTCTGTGTAATCAGGTGACCAAGTCATATGCATTATGTGACTTCACAGTCTCTTAATTGGTTTTATCATCTCTCTCTCTTTCTGTCCGTCTCGCGCTTCTAGGATATTGGAATCAAAATTCTGACCAACTCCGATGTGAAAAGACCTTTCAACTGCCATGAAGGGAGACATGACTTATATTACTATGATGCTGGTATGTTTGATGGTTTGCCACTGATGTGTGCTTTGATTTCACTGTACATTGATAATAACCCCAGAACAAGTAACAACCCTTTTAGAATGTAAACTTCTGTTAGAGAGGTCAGCTGATGTGGCCATGGAGCTCCCTACAGATGCAGCTGGAAAGACCAAGGAGACTATTAGAACATACTTCCCCGAGACCTGGATCTGGGAGCTGGTTTCTGTTGGGTAAGTTTAGTTGTGAATTGATTATTTATTTTTTTTCTTTTCAATCCATGTGTTTTTAGATGTCTTAGACTCTCCGGTTCCCATGGCCTTCAACATGATGCCTCAGAGCTCAGGTGTGAAATTTAAAGAGGAGGAGAAAAAGGAGACCGTCAGGACATTCTTCCCTGAAACCTGGATCTGGGACCTAGTTCCCGTGGGGTAATCATAATATATCATATGAAAACATCACTGTCATTTTTTTTTTTTTCCAGAAATCTGTGTCTTTTTAACACTAGCAGCGAATGTGTCAGAAAGACTGTTAAGTTTTCATTTCAAACAGTCGTCATCATCACCTGGTCTGTTTTTTTTTTTTTGGTTTGTTTTAGTCATTTAACGATTTAAATAAGGGATGGCTCGATACCACTTCTTCATGTCCGATACTGATAAGACAACACTGCCGATACTGATATCAGTCTGATACAGCCTTTCCCCCCTCTCTTAAGTGACATAGCTATAGAGAACAGCTGCAGTCACTTAATGCTCTCGGCTCCCAAACTAACTTTGGAATTGGCTGCCTAGGTGCTATTAAATCTACGTAAATGATAAATACATTTTTCAAGAAGCATCCAAGGAAATATCTTGTCAAATGATAGGATAAGCCTATACCCTGAATGCAGTATGTTATTTTGATAATCTCAACCAGTTGAATTGTCTTCTTTAGTTTCATCCATGTATGTAGTCCATACATTCTTTTTCATTTCTTTATTTCCCTTTTTATTCTGATCCTATGCACTGCTGCCCTGCTCGTACTCCGCTGTCACTTCATGCTTGATTCCTCTTGTAGTGTGCCTGTATAGTTTGCTTGATTGTTTTCTCGTTTCCAGTAGTTTGTACTTTCTTAGTGCATGTCTGTATTGTGACCCCAGGAAGGCTCGAGGCACGTCCCTGTGCTTCTAACGGGGATCCTTGGATAAACACATCACGATATTGCATATTTGCATCGTTAGTCATAATAATGCAAACTCCATGCTACTTCAGCTGGTTTCAGTTTGACTCTTCTCATGTTTGTGCAGAGACAGTGGGTCAGTGGACGTGGAGAAGACGGTCCCTGACACCATCACGAAGTGGGCAGCCGGAGCTTTCTGTGTCTCCTCCGTGGGCTTCGGCGTGTCGCCCAACATTGGACTCACCGCCTTCCAGCCGTTCTTTGTCAGTCTCACTCTGCCCTACTCTGTCATCCGAGGGGAGGTGTTCACACTCAAAGCCACGGTCTTCAACTACCTGTCCAAATGCATCATGGTACGTTTTTAAGCTCTGACAGACAGCAGTTGTTTCAATGGATTCGCGAGTGTGATGACGTCTGGGTACGATTGATGCACAAAGTTGTCTCGGTGTTGGGATAGATATGCAAATAGAAAGATTGTTTCTGAGACTGAGTGTGTTTTGTGTGTGTGTGTGTGTGTGTGTGTGTGTCTGCAGGTGAAGGTTACACTGACTGATTCGGACCAGTACACCTTCAGGAACTGTGAGGGCTGCCAGTACAACGTGTGTCTGTGCGGGGAGGAGAGCAGGACCTTCTCATGGATCGTAACGCCGACCGCTCTAGGTAGAAAGTGACGCCGACTCAATTCGGTTCCATTCGGATTGTTTTTAATATTTTGTTGCAAACTCTATCAGCCTGTCAGAGACACCATGCCACACCTGCTGTTTTGACAAGATACTGTACGTTCCTTTGGTGGTCTGGACAGGTGAACACGAACGGACTTAATGATCATTACTTTGCAGCGCCAAAGGAATCTTCATGCCATTTACTATGAATAACACTTAGTGTTTAGAGACTTGAACTGAGTTCTTCTCTCCTATGAACAAAATATCTTGTTTCATTTTGATCTAAAGTGATGGTGTCGATGAAGCTGGGAGTTCAGATTGATTTGAGAACCACCGGTGTTGGGAAGTACACAGCAGTTCTGTTCTCTTTTCTCTTCTGCTTGCTACATTATTTATATATACTATATTTAGAGGAAAAAAATCATTTTACTCTGTACAGTGTACGACGTCCTCTGTCCTGAGACCCTCTGTTAGTGTGAGGTTACACGTCCCCCCAAAAAAACCTGCAACAGATTATCATGATTATCATTTTACACACAAAACATACGATGAGTTTATAAAATATGCTGTATTGCTGTAGATAGAACTACCCAAGAGCGTGTACAGTGAGTGTGTGTTAGAAGACACTGTGTCACTGCTGCTGTTCTTTGCTGTTAGTCACAGATCTAAATATGTTCCCAACCACTGAAAACCACATGACACCGAAGGCTGAACAAAGGAGAAAAGGTTTGATCTGGATCTGTGACAAATGCACAAACTTGACCAACTGTGAATTTACGTTTCTTAAAGTAAATGCAGCGGTCTAAATAATCTTTCAGTGTTGGGGGAGAGTTAAAATCTCAGGGTCCGTTTCCTCAGCGGGGCTGTTGCCGTATTGAGGACACTGGCTCACTTCTGCTATATTCTCTCTGGAGTCTTCGATGGAGTAAATAAATAATAAATTAGGCCTGTCAATCAATTGAAATATTGAATTGCGATTTACTGCACGATTGTCCATAGTTAACTCACGATTAATCGCACATTAATTGCACATTTTTATCTTTTCTAAATGTATCTTAAAAATACATTTTTCACAGTTTCAACACTCATGGGAGAGAACAAATATTCTTGTTTTATGCAAATATATGTGTATTATTATTATTATTATTATTATTATTATTATTATTATTATTATTATTATTATTATTGCAATAATTCAGAACAGAATTCTCCTAATTATTATGGAGTGAAGGTGCTAAATGCACTCCGCCCACTACAAATCAGTGGAAGACCAGAGGAACAAGACAGAAAACACACACACTTAGAAATCTCTACTGTGAAATAACCAAGACATTTCTACATGACTGTGGTACAAAGCTGATTGAGCGAATACGATTTCAAGGAAAGCCTGTTAATTTAAACACACAAAGAAATAATTAAAACAAAAACATGTGCATAGCTGAAATAGAACTGTGAGCTAAATATAAAGTTTACAAAAGCGCTCACATCCATTCACCCTGACCCGTCGGTCCAGGCCCCCTCTACAGACATGTACGAAGGGCCCTGTGATGATGATGCGATGCACTGATTGTCTGACTGGTCGAAGAGAAGGAAAGCAAGTGGCTGCCTTTAAAGGACATTCAATCCGTGAATGTGTATGAAGCGCTATAGTGTGCTCACGCTTTGTAGTGAATGGGTAAAAACTTCCAAAAACACTGGCATGGCCCTTTAATGTGCTCATTTAGAGGCACAATCTCACTATAAGAAATTATTTGAAAAAAAAAAAATGACATTGCGATGTTTAATATCTGGAAAAAAATATCACCTATTAGCTTCAATCCAAAAACCTGCATCCGTGTCAGACAGCGTCAGCCCCTCCTTACAGCCCCATCGCCCAAAGCAAATTTCCAACTGACTGTTATCGCTGTCACTAATGATCTCATGCAACCTTCACATCTTTATAATTAAATACTGATGTTGTTTGTTCCGTCCGATACCAAACTTAGACTTTCAGTGACAAAGATGAGACAGAACGAGCTAATTACTCTGGATTAAGGGCACTGACAGCTGTTGCGTGCTGCACCGCTGCGAGCTGTTGTTGTAACGCCGCCTGGCCTGAAAGCAGAGGATTTCTATCAGCCTCCATCAGCACGGATGGAGACGAGGCTCTGATGAATGTCAAATTGCGCTCCCCCTTAGAGGAATGCTGACAATCACTTGTACTAACAAGTCAGGTAGTATCTCTGACGAAACAGTCAGAAACGGCTCCCTCGGGGGGTGATCTGTACTTGTCCTCTGTGAAGGATTGTGGGCTGTGTAGGAAGGAAGGAAGGGAGGGGGGGAGAGTATGGGGGAGAGGCAGTATAATAAGGCAACAAATAGGGATTAATGAGGGCGAATAACATAGGACACATGGGGAGGAGGAGGAGGAGGAGGAGGAGGAGGGATGGAGGCGCAGGGAAGATAATGAGTTGGATTGAAAAGCCAACAGAAAAGCTGTTCTGCCTCCGTACACAAAATGTGACAGAGTGACAGGGAGCGGCAATCAATACAGCCCTGCTGTCAGTGAAGACTGTGTCTGTGTGCACACAGGTCAGGTGAAACTGAAGGTCAGCGCAGAGGCCCTGAAGACCGACATACTGTGCGGCAACGAGGTGGCCACCGTCCCCGACACGGGCCGGATCGACACGGTGGTCCGCACCCTGCTGGTGGAGGTCAGTGACACTCGCACATCACAACATCAGAGCAGCAGCAAGGCTGTAGAGTGACACAGGTAAAACACCTGTGAGCAGTCATTCAGTTTGATGGCTCTGTCGGGATGGGGATATGTCATTTGTGACATTTTAACGACAGCTAAAAAGGATTAATCAAGACATGTCTCAAAGTGAAGCATCACAATTGATTATATTTCTTATCGTGGGTCAAAACCTTGAGGATTCACTCTGAGGGCCTTTTTGTTAAAGTGCTCCAGCACAGTCTCCCTACACCCTACACTCCTACGTGGATGGTCCGTTACATTAAGTGCCATCCTAAACCAGTTAGTGAGGAGTGTAGGTGGGTTATAAATCCCTCCCACAGCCAGTCTGCACTGGTGACTGCTGTGTTCACTGTTCACTGTGGAAGACGCTCCACACAAACAGTTCCATGTGGCTGCCTGTGCAAACATAAGACGCCCAAACTAAGTCAGACATGTAATGTTGTCATACAGACATGAACAGCTCAAAGGTGACATGGTGTTTAACATCAGATCAAAACTTCACAAGTCTAGGAAGCTGTAGACATGTTGACCTGATTGTAAAGTGTCACAGGAGATGTTGCAAAACCCAAGCAGCTTCTGGGCAGCAGAGAGAAAACACAAGATGTTTAGCCTACAAAATAAAAAGGAACTGAAATGCCACTTCTTAAAGATGCTGATATGAAACCATGGTTATGAAAAGGCTTGACCGAGCTGGTACAGCTCTGTGACCAAGTGGGAGTGGGGAGGGTGACCTTTGAGAATCTGATATTTCAAATTAAAAACATAATTATTTAAAATGAGTTACAACCCATAAACCATAAATAACAGGTTTTTAATGTCATCATTAGTCTATAAAAAAAACTGTTTAATCTTGAGCGTGTGTAAGCGCCAAATAAATCCTTATTAATAGAGCACTCCTCCGAACCTGGGTCAGGGAGATTTTAACCAGTTACAAGAAAACAATTGCATGAATGTAAAAATGAAAACTCAATCTCAGTTGTCAGCAGTTCAAATAGTCACGAATCTATGTTTTAATAGTTAATTGTTTTTCTCTGTGAAAATGGGAAAGTACCATTCAACATGTAGTGAATGCACTGTAACTCCCTCCACCAACCAGGCTCTGTTTTCAGCCGTCTGCTGGTCGAATGGTTTGTCAGCAAGATTAAACAAAAACGACTAAACGGATTCCCACCAAACTTGGATGGAGGATGGATCTCGGCCCAGACTAGACCTCATTCACTTTTAGCGCTGATCCAGATAAAGGGACGGATCCAGGAGTTTCTCTCACTTTCATTAACATTGTGAGACAGATGGAGATTTTCATTATTGTCTCAGGGAATGATCTTAATGGAGACAGTCAGGTGTATTTAGGTGGCGGGTGTCTATGAGTGAGAACAGTTTAACGTGGGTCCTAGATGTGGGGAGCTTAAATCATCAGTAAGCAGTTATGGGTGGTTTAAAATGTAGAGTGATGTCTGGACTATAGAGTTTGACACTGGATGAGGCTGATCCAGTGCATAACGGAATTAAAGGGGACATTCTAGTTATGTATGGACTCATATATATTATATCATGTATTGCAGTCTTCATCTTCTAATAAAGCAATAAAATAAAATTCAAAAGAAATAAATAGTCCACTGTCATATGAAGAAATGCCCACATACTGACCAGAGGAATCAAAAAGAATCAATCTGTTAACTTTACACAGTCATTTTGTGTCAAATCTACCAGCCTGTTATTATTGGCCAGCAGTCTAATATTTAGACCCCATTTGTGGCCCTTTGTTCTATCTGAAGACATGCACCTTGACAAACTGGTCACATATAGTTTATTGTCTAAAAAGAATCAGTCGTTTCCTTGAAAAAATGTTAGCATCAGGCAGCTCAGACAGGAGGAAGAGTGCATGTGTGGAGAGCTGTTAGTGGAGGAGGATTAATCTGTTGATCTCGTGATGATGCTTGAATCAAAGTAAAATACAGCACAACAGTGTTTTTCATCGTTTTTGGACAACAATGGTGCTCTAGGGCTACACCCACACACCCACACACACACACCCACTAGGCCTTGTTATCACTCACTAACATGTCTCTCTCTGTGTCTCCACAAGGCTGAAGGAACACCACAGTCGATCAGTCACAACGCTCTCCTCTGTCCTGCAGGTGAGTGCTCACTAACCACCCGAGTATCAGCGTCTGTGATCTGAAAGCCTCACTTCAGGGCGAACGGCCGTCGCTCACAGCAGAGAGAACGGCAGTTTAACATGTATCCATCAGGTATTCAGTCACGGACGCTTGTCAGAGATGAGACGGAACGTGTCAGAGTCTTCTCACAGAGAGATGATTGATTCCTGCGGGTCATTCGGTGCTGTTGATTTTTTAGATAAGTATGGAATGGATTGTGGCCGCAGGTATCCTCCCTGTCAGAACTGAAGGATGACAACAACCAGAGCCCAAACACTTTGTTTAAAGGACACAGTGATATCAGGGAGTCAAATTTTCAGATTTTGATAAATGAGCTGATTGTCCACAATAACGTCAGTACACTGAATCTGTTAACTTCTCTGAGAAATGAATCATATACTATAAATAAAAGAATACAAAAATCATGCCAAAAAAATAAACTTAAATGTATTTCTTTTCTCGGACAACATATATGCTGATTTATCTGCGGTAGGCCGATATCTTATTTTGTAAGTTTAGCTAAGCTAACCAGCAGCTGGCTGCAGCATCATATCTGCGTACACACACAAGAGTGGTATCAATCTTCTCATCTAACTCTCTGGAAGATGGTGAATATTTGGGACTTTAAGTTCTGTCTCCTTCATGTGTCAGTTATGTGTGTTCTTTCCTTCTCTGTGCGCTGCCAGATGGACCCGTGGAGAAGAGAATCTCTCTCCTGATGCCTGAGATGTTTGTTGCTGGGTCGGCCAGGGCCTCCGTCTCTGTTCTGGGTTAGTGGCACCATCTGAAAACACTTCAAGCCTCTTTCTCTTTTTCAAGATCACAGTATTAGATGGTTTATATATAAAGGACCAGCTAATACTGTCTACTGTACTTTAACCTTCAAACCTGCTATGAATAAAATCTTAGCTGGGTGTCACCTTCACCATCTGTCTCGTCTTCCTCCTGCTGTTTCTGCAGGTGACCTGATGGGCCGAGCCACAAAGAACCTGGACAAGCTCCTGGCCATGCCGTACGGCTGCGGGGAGCAGAACATGGTGCTGTTTGCTCCCAACATCTTCATCCTCAACTACCTGAAGAGCACGGGTCAGCTGACCAAGGAGATCCAGGACAGAGCAACACGCTTCCTGGAGAGCGGTGAGTCGTCCGTCCCCTCTGTGATGGACACTGGCTACAGTTACATGCACGGCATATTTCAGTTTTTGCCCTTATTCCTACTTAGATTTTACACGGCTAATTAGAATGAATACTCCAATAACATTCCTGTTCACATGCAGCCGTCCGTGCTCTGATTGACAGACACAGCCTCCCTTTTTTAATTCGCTCAGTCACCTTCTTGAAAAGGTCGGCATTACAATATTTGTTGAAATATGGACAAGCAAGCAAAATGTGCACCAGGCAACACACAGGGCTGAGGAAGTAGACAGGCAGAGGCCGAGTGTCGCAGCCACGAGCCCTCACTGAGCCACGTTTTCTGAATGTGATGTGAACATGTCAAAGGAATGCTCCCGGGGTGCCGTTTGGCTCGGTTGGTGGAGCGGGCGTCCCATGTGCAGGGGTTCGAGTCCCGGCCTGGGGCCCTTTGCCGCATGTCGCTCCCCCCCTCTCTCGTCCTGTTTCCTGTCATCTCCTTGAGCTGTGCTTACAGTGGAGCCAAGTAAAGGCCAAAAAATATGTATAAAAAAAAAGACTGCTCCCCAAACCTGAATAATATCAGCATATCTGCATATCCTCAGTGGAACAGTTTACATTCAGAATAAGGCTAATCTCTGAATGATAGTTGAAAACTAGAATGATGCCTGTAAATGACTGTGGAAAATAAATGTCATTAAATATACAGCCCATCTGGAGCTGTCCGAACACTTTGTCTCTGGGTGAAGTGGCTGTTGGAGTTTGATTCCAGTCTGTATATTATCTTTGGTTAAAACATCCATCAGTGCCCTAACCCTAACCCAGTGCCCAGTGTCTCCCTTAGAGAAAATAATGTCTCTGTGCAGCAAGTGTTGTAGTAGTCCAGATCAAGGTAAGAGATAATGACTGTCCCACTTTAATGAATGAGCAGGCTGACCGCGTTCAGACTGTTTCATCTGGCAACAGAAAGGAGCACGGCTGAAGGCCAATCAAATGCATGGAAGCAGATGTAACCATGTTACTTTATGTAATATGAATGTTAAAGTGTTGTGTTAGGAATGCATCTGATGAGCCGTCGTGGCTCTCGGCTTTGCCTCCTGTGAATCATGTTTTATTGTGTCGCTGGTATCTGAAACAACAGACCCTCACTGACATAGCCCCGTGCATTAGTTTGAGTCACAGCTGTTTTCTGTCTGCAAATGCTTTATTTATATATATAACTATTACATAAATATATACGTGTGTGTGTGTGTGTGTGTGTGTGTTGTAGGATATCAGAGGGAGCTGACCTACAAGCATGATGACGGCTCCTACAGTGCCTTTGGGAAGAATGATGATTCTGGAAACACCTGGTGAGTAAACGAGCCTCGGTGACATGATGAGCAGGTGCTGCTGACGGTGCAAACACTGTTAGAGCCATGACATGTTCAAGAGGCCTTGCCTGTTCATTACAAGGGGCAAACTAGGCAGTATAAAACTGTCAGGTACACTTGAGTTTGAAAACAACCCTATAAGCATGAAGTTATATAAAATCAAATAATCAAATCCCAAGTTTTATATTCTGTTAATCGACGGTCGTTTTCTAATGTCGGCTCTGACAGTGTCTCACCATCCTGTGAGGTAACGCTCAGTGAGCGTTGCATATGCTCTGCTTCTTAGGTTTTAGGAGCACGAGTGCTTCCCTCCATCTGTTCATCAAATCAACAAAATGTTTTGGTTAAAACGGCATGAGTCTCATATTCCACCCCGTCATTACAAAATCAAGGGAACGACAATGTTATGTTGACATTTTTCAAAATGTATTTCTCCTTTTTTAATTTGGCTCCATTGTAAGTGTGTCGTTGGCTTTGACCACAGAGAGAGTGTCAGCTATATCACTCCAAATCTTTCCAATCCCCCAAAATCTAGACGATGATGATACATTATCCCACACTGATCACATTTTTTAAGGCAATACAACAATTATAACATAACATTTTGCATATTGAATAATTTTTATATTTTATTTTAATATTTTTACTAAACTTAGTGTGAACTAGAAGCCCCGCCCACCGTCTGCTCACTCTGTTTCCACGCCTGTCAGTAAAACTTGATGGTGTGCATTTTTTAACAAACAGGAGACCCAAACTAATCTGAGTAATATGTTCTGTGTTCATGGTTATATAACTCATAATAGGCTGGAGTTGCATCAGTGGTCTTAAAACAATTTTCAGAGCTTTGCTGTTAAACTGTGAATATTTTCAGCTCCAATCTCACACTTGATTTGACGGGAGAATAAAAATGACACGCGGACACAGCGGGGGGTGTTTGGCACCGGCAGGCGTCCTAATCATTTACTTTATGGGGAACCTGCCAGGAAATATTAATATTTGCATTTAATGGGCTTACAGCACTGCGCCTCGGGGGATGTAGCAAAGCCTTTGTGGTTTGAGAGGGTGCTGGGCAGTTTGGCAGTTGGTGTGTGTGTGTCTGTTTGTGTGTCTGTGTGTGTGTGTGTGTGTGTGGGGTTAGGAGGAAGTGGGGCTCTCAAGTGTATTACTGTCTCTATTTTCTGAGACTTACTTTTGCTACTTGTTTCCCTCTGTACTGCTGTGCCACCTGCAAATCTCTCCTAAGGTGGATCAGTAAATCTTATCTTATCTATCTTAAGTGTTCAGTTCCATTAACATTGCAGCAGGAGATTGGACGGGATCGTAAATAAAACAAAGACTTATCCCTAAAGTGTAAGAATATAACTTGATTATTTTTCTTGTGAAGGTCCAGTGTGTGATTTTAAGAGGGTCTACAGGCAAAAATGGAATAATTCTAATTATGTTTTTATTAGTGTACAATCGTTACCTTAGAAGGGGTTCATCCTCTTCCACAGAGTCTGCATGTCGCACTGCCACGTTTCTACAGTAGCCCGGAATGGACAAACCAAACGCCGGCTCTAGAGAGGGGCCGTCCACGTATACGGCCACTGTAGGAGAGGGTGAGGCGAGCAACCACACCGCTACATGCCCCAAAATCCTACGAACTCCTCCTTTTTAAAGCTGCACTCGTCAATGTTTTACCGTGAGCAGAGGCTCTGCGTGTGATGTGACAGGCGTTGGTCTGTTCTCGCACAGAGCCGATGCTAGAGGGCAGGCAGAGCGTCGCGGTTTGAAGCGTAAAGCCCGCTCGCCAAACTGCTGTGTTTGAGTGGACTGGATTCATCAGTCGGTGAGAAACTGGACTTGAAATGTTTCTTCTCCTCCTGCTGGATGTGTCAGGAATCAACATGTTGAACTCTTTAAGGTCCACTGTGTAGTGTTTTAAGTAATTTATTACCTCAAATCAACGTCTTCATTCATAAATAAGTCCTCATTGGTGTAAAATGATCTCTGCCAACAATCTCACTTCTCCTCCTGAGGGAAGAATCACTTCTCTGTATCTCCATAGGACGGGCGAGCTCTACGGAGGCTTCCATGTCCTTCGGCTCTATAAAAAACGATGAACTGGTGAGAGGGACAAAAAGCTCTACGTGGTACAGATAAGGCTAAAGGCGTTTTCACTCAGAGCCAGCGTGACTGTGGAACGGAGAAGGAGCTTAGCCAGACGCGCTCGTCAGCTGCAGTTTGAAGTTTGTTTGAAATAACGTACCTCATCACCCGAAACCAAACTTGATGAAGTGCTGTTTGAAGACATGTTGTCATCATAGCTTCTTGAATCTTGACACATCCCGCCTGCCGTAGTTCCAACAGGCTGCAACGCACATTTGAAAACACGAGGCGCTAGAGAGCAGTATTCGTTTGGATGCAAAATAAAATGTAACCACTAGATGGGAGAAATAATTCCACAGTGTAAAGGTGTGTCATTGTTGTGTTGAGAGCTAATACAACTTAATATTTTGTAAACCTTTTTATAAAATCTAAAGTGTTAACTCCATTCAAGCTGATGTTAGCGCAACACAATATGTCTGCTGCCGTGTAATGTGGTATAAGTATGACTGTGGTCCCGAGGGAGCACTACGTCTCGCTCATGTGTCCGTGGCATGTGGATGTTTAACTTCACAGAGGACCGGCTGTCTCAGCTGCAGCTGTCTGCATCCTGCTCACAGGAGTATGATGTTAGCTGTGGATGCAGCTCAGACCAAGTGCTCAGTGTCGGTGTGAGACAGGAGGCTGTTATGTAATTGTCCTGAAGCTGGGTTCATTTTGGGGTTACCAACACAGGCACACATAGCAAGAATTGTTTTCTCAAAAAACTTTGTGTGTGTGTGTGTCTTTGCAGGCTGACCTCTTTCGTGATGAAGTCTTTCGGCGGGGCGACACCGTACATCTTTGTGCATCCCCAGCACATTAAAGATGCCAGGAGGTGGCTGTCCAAACACCAGCGGCCCGACGGCTGCATCAGATCTGTGGGGAAACTCTTCCACAACGGCATGAAGGTAACGACACTGGTTTGAACATTTCAGACGACAGTCTGGTCTCACATCATCTGCTCTCGGCCGTTTGGGGCTCTGCTTGGGTGAATTTACCCGATGAGACAAAATCACAGCATTAGCTCGATATGAGGGGCAATTAGTGTGAGGACTGAGTGTGTGCTGAGAGCGGAGATCGCCCCGGGCCTGCGGACAACACACACACACACACACACACACACACACACACACACACACACACACACACACACACACACACACATACAGAAAGACACATTCTTTCCAGTCAGTCCCTTTTCAAATCTCCTGCAGCAGACTAACAACAAAAAGCCATGACAGCTGTGTGTCTGAGGCACACAGCAAGTATGTCACAAGCAAGAAGCCAACAGTCTTTTATGTAAAAGGTCAGTGACATACATATAATTATTTTTTTTATTATTTTTATGAGCAACAGTCTGAATTTAAAGGCCATATTCGACTTGAAATATGAGTTTTACCTGCTCAGCCGAGGCAATACTTAGCTTAGCACCAGCAACACACCTATGTAGTATGGAGAACAACTACATTATTAGACCAATGCCTTTTTGCTTGTGGCCATCATCAGACTTACTCTATATATTATATGTCACTGTAACAGCAGTGTAACAGCTGATGACAACCTTTAAACTGCGACACAGTGGAGAACCGACAGATACGTGTGTTTCCTCTGCTTGTGTCTATTTTCTCAGGCAAGGAGCAAAAAGACTGAGCCGCCGCAACACAGTTGTGTTAATATAATATAAATTATATACAATATAACAAACACAGTTACACTGTGGATGTAACCTACATGCATTGAGTCATTATTGAGTGTACCAATGTGAATGTTGACTGAGTGAAGAGGACAGCATGAACTCTGTTTGTTCCTGCTCAACAGGGAGGAGTGAGCGATGACGTGTCCCTGACGGCCTACATCACGGCCGCCCTGCTGGAGCTGGACGCCAACGTCACGGTGAGTCCGACACGCCTTCATGTTCACACCGGATTCGTGTTAAAGTCCCTTAAAGTTGCTAAGTTCCTACCTTTACCATTGGTGCGTTCCTGTCGTGTTAGGATCTTGTCACAGGAAGGAATGTTTATGTTAAAAAAATGTCTGACTTTTAGAAAGGAGGCCAAACTTATGTGCACGGTCTAGAAACTAACTGGAAATAAAGAAATGTCGAATCCGTTCATTACAGTCTCCTCAGTCTGTTGTCTCTCTGTTGTCTCAGGTGCTGTAAGCAGACACCTTAAAGACCCTTAAAAGCAGCTCAAATCTCTGTTCCAGTAATTCTCTCATGTGTTGGAGTTCTGCCCCGTCTGCATATTCTCCCGCTCACAGTCTCGCCGTCATTGTGTTTCTGTGTCGCGACAGGACCCCATGGTGCAGAACTGCCTGAACTGTCTCAAGGAAGCAGTGGCCGGCCAGCTGGACAACCTGTACACCACCGCCCTGCTGTCCTACACCTTCACTCTGGCTGGAGAGCAGGAGACGAGGAGCAAACTCATCACCTACCTGCACCAAAAGTCCGACACAAGTGGTAAGACAGCGATACCATCGGCAACGTCTGCACCCTTCTACCAAGCAGCATAAACACAGCCATCGAACTTGAAACGGCTACATTTACTGAACAAAACACACAAGTCACAGTGCACATGAAAAGTAGACGTCACAGGTCTTACAGGCTGGACGGTGGCTGCTTGTGTGCTGCGTGGCGGCTGAGCTGCTGGTCGCTCACTCCTGCGTTCACACAGTCCGTGTTGCTGCAGCCGCTCCTGCCTGCCCTGTCTGTTTACATGCAGTCTGCCCTAATAATCAATAAATATGATGATGTGATTTTCCTTTACCGCGCTGAAAGAGAAAGAAAGTGTGAGGGAGAAAGAGTGTGTACAGGAAAACAAACTGCCCCTCACCTGTGTGTGTGTTCTCTTCTCGTCTGTGACATATTCTACACATACAGACTGAATTCATTTTCCTTCTTACTTCGTGACCTTCTATTCTGTGTTGGGTTATATCTGTACTTAGCAGTACTTACTGTACTTACCAACACCTTATTTGGATGGGACCCTTGAGACAATGACCTGAGGCACTGTCCAGTGTGTGGCCCTGGCCTACATACAGCAGGAGAGCCTGAATAGTTGAATTCCGTGTCTCTCAGCTCAGTGCAGCTGTCTTTGGCAAGACTGAAGCAAACAAGCCCCGTTTCTGTGGAAACCAAGGTTGAGCTAAGATGGACTGTCTTTCACTGAAGAAGTCTATCAGTCCTCAGACACAGCTGTCTCCTCACTGAGCAGCACATCTCAGGTTAGACTGATTATCTTGGGGCTGACGCACATGCACTCTGTACATAGACAGACGAGAGTATAGCATACGGTTTGACCCAGGTCACTCTTAAGTAATCACAGTAACTCTGGTCTTTTGGACTGCAGCCTTATTCAGATTAGACCACCACATCTGGACATCCAGCGATGGGTGAGACAGACTACTGATCGGGGATGCTCATCAGAACGGTAGTGGTTTGGCACACTGCACTGATCGCTATTGTTCTCCTCGATCAAGCCTGGCAATAAACGCTGCTTCTTAAGACATCGGCTCTCCTGGCATCTTCTTCATCACCACGAGGCCACCAGCTCTATAGAATTATCATCACACAGACATTACAGCTGTAGTGAAACACTGGTGTGATGTCAGTACGACTGTCTGCAGGCCGTTTTCAGAAACCGAGCCTGTAGATGATAGCTGACCAATCAGAGCAGGCCTTAAAGGGACGGCCACTGAAACCTAGCATTCAGACAGAGGGGTGATCGAGGTGCTGCAGCAGTATGAGAGCGTGTTTGTTGTTTTTTATATTAAAGCGTGTAAATGTTTTGTAGTTATAAATAAAACCATGAAGCTGAAAACGAGCAGATTATGGAACCGTTAGAGAGTTAGAGAGCAGAATGTGAGCCACCCACTTCAATTTCCTTCATAACGCCAGTATATCCATTTATGTTGTCGCCTGTTATTTTTACATTGTTTATCTTGTCTTAACTGCTTTTTAATTCTGTATTTCAGTTTTTCTAGTAAATGTAACCTTTGAACTTCCTTCTCTTTATTCTTAGAAATACCTTTTTATTTTTTCAATGTGATGATAAAGAAGTCAAGTCAAGTCAAAGAGGGTTGTTTCAGCTGTAGAGAGAGGGATGACACAGAGGAGAGGCTCATGATGAAGATGCAGTCTAATCTAAGACATGAAAACACCTCCTGCAGTCAACTTTACATTTAAGACATCTGGAGACTCTTTAAACTGCAGCACACGTCAGTCATTGCTACACCTCTACTCTTCTGACCGCCAGGTGGCACCCGTCACTGGGCCAGAGCAGGGGCTTCTGGGAAAGGCCTGGACTCTCTGGAGGTGGAGATGACCTCCTACGTGCTGCTGGCTCTGCTCTCCGGCCCGACCATGGGAGAATTTGGTCTGGATTACTCCTCCGGCATCGTGCGCTGGCTCGCCCAGCAGCAGAACCCGAGCGGCGGCTTCTCCTCCACACAGGTAGGACGGAGCGCACTCGCAGGAGGTTTCACGGGAAGCCTTTCACCCCCCTGACTGTTAAAAACTGATGAGGATAACCTCTCTGCTCCTCAGGACACCGTGGTGGCCCTCCAGGCTCTGGCTAAGTACGGCGCTGCCACCTACAGTGAGGAGGGCAGCACTGCAGTGACGGTGACGTCTCTGGGAGGCCTGAACAAAGAGTTCACGGTGGATCAGAGGAACAGGCTGCTGTACCAGGAGGAGAGGCTGAGCGAGGTCCCAGGAGAGTACACCATCAGAGCCCAGGGACAGAGCTGCGTGCTGGCACAGGTACGAACCAGAGACCAACACGTGTGAGGCAGGGAATACAATCCAAAAGGACATCAGCAGTACATTGACTTTTATTTGTATCCTGACAAACGTGCAAACAGACATTTCACAGCAGTAGTAACAGTGTCTTTTGGCAGTGTTTCATATATATACTACTTTATTTATTCATATATATTTACCTACTTTATAGCTATTGTTATTATGAGAAGATTTTAGTAATGTGAACTCTTTTAAATGTATGGTTATCTCCCATGAATTGCTCCTGATGTCTTTGAACCTCATTTAAAAGGAAGATGATTTACAGTGGAGCAGTGAACTTATCAGAGGAAGTTTGTGGATCCGTTCTGACCTCAAAACTTCTCTTTTAATCAGGCTGTAGTCCAAACTACTTCAGGGAGTGGAAGTGCGTCATCAAACATTAACTGGCCGCAGTAAAACTCAGCCGAGATTTGAATTAACAGTATTTGATTTTATTAGGGCTTTGAACCTAAATGTACCTGCAGAACAATTAACACATTCCTGCTGACTGAGGCTGAAGGAAGGACCTTGGTTCTTTTCTTCTACTCGGTGAACTATACCGACTGTGTGTGTGGATGTGTGTGTTTGTGTCACATGACACTCATAATGTCTCTCCACAGATCTCCATGCATTACAACATCCCCCCTCCCCCCGACTTCTCTGCCTTCAACATCACCACCCTCACCATGGCCAAGTGCAACATCAGCAGGCCTCAGCTCATCCTCTTTGTGCCCGTCAGGTACTGTGTGTTTGTGTGTATGCATGTGTGTGTGACTGAGCATTTTCTTTAGAACTGACTGCGGGGTGTACTATGAAGAAGGTTCAACTAGTTTGCCAGACATTCTTTGTGTGAGCTGCTTCAGTCAGAGGTGACGGGTACCATGCCAGTGATTATCAACCTGCTTTGTTAACTCAGCTTCTCTCCCTCGGGCTCTGTGCATGTTCCTATAAAGAGGAGCGTTTGATTTGTAGGAAACTACTGCTACTACTTCACTGAAGGATGTGAAAACAATGTTAGAGTAGAAAGTTACCCTGCTGCCATAAATAAGGCTGGCAGAGAATTACTAATGTGTAAATAGATTTATTTTACCTCTCAGTGCACTCTGTATGTCCCCCATTTGTTTCTAATGTGACAACTGCACATTTAACTTTAAAAGAATTCCATTTATGGTCTGACACTGTGCCATGATGAAGGATACACGGAAATCACTTTTTGGGGTCAAATCAAAGTGAAATAATTCATTTTAATTGATTGAAGATTATATGTGTTGAATATATTAGTAAGTTTTCTAAGTGTTATTCTAGTAGCTGTAATAGCATTAGCTTTAAGTTATCTATTAGCTGTAAGTTAATGTCTACTGATTAATCATAAAGTGCAGTTTCAGTGTATGTTCTGTGATTTAACAGAAGGCCTCTGTTATAGCCAGCGGGGGCCAACGGCCAGGGAACACTACACAACACAATCTGTAGTTCAGTGAGAGCAAGAACTAACGTACAATAAAGACAATCGTAATGAAGCTCAGCACAAGTTGACATTAATAAGTTGTATTATTGATGACATCTGTTGTTAACAGTTATTTTGGGTTCCAGTGCAGACTTTCACTGAAGTTGAATTGCATCAGCAAATGGTATAACATGGCACAGACAGTGGTGCACATTACTAATACATCACTGAACGAAAAGGAGCTGCGTTAACAATGTGTGGCTGCAGTTAGCTGGTTAATTCTGAGGGAAGAGAAACCTGTTGACCTGTCGCGTAAAGCAGCCAGCACCCAGACCTTTGTGAATGTTAACGTTGCTTAAAATGATGCATAATGAATAATGTGCGACGAGAGAGAAATGTTAAACATGCAACATAGCTGCAGAGATTCAGATGTGTATGTATATGCATTTTACTTTTTTCTTTATTTCAAGATATTGAATTGTGGTGGGGGGACGACATCGTACATCTGCACCTAGAATTGTTAAGACAGAAAAATCAAAGCTGTCAGTGCAGCTGATAAACACATCACATGAAGTGAATCCACAGTATAAGTGTCACTGTTGTTTGTTTGTGTGTGTGTGTGTGTGTCCAGGTACCAGGGCAGGAGAGAGGAAACGAACATGGTCATCATCAACATCAAACTGCTGTCTGGGTACATTCTGGATAAGAGCTCTCTGAAACTGGTCAGTCCTTCAACAGCTGCACGCTCATTCTCTACGCCTGTTGTCTGTGTTAACCACTCTCACATTCTCTTAATGTACAGTATGTTTATATTTGAGAGTACTGAAGGCAGTGTGTTTGCTGTTACAGCTGAGGAACGACCGCTCGGTGAAGCGTGTGGACGTGGAGGAAGGATTCATCAACATCTACTTGGACGGGGTATGTTCAGTAACATCAGTGATGTGAGCAGACAGACGTGCGAGTGAAGTTTAACGCTGTAAATGATGTCTGCGCTGCAGCTGAAGAAGGACGAGACGCAGCTCTACAGTGTGACAATCGAGGAGGATCAGCCTGTCAGGAACCTGAAGCCAGCTGTGGTCAAAGTCTACGATTACTACCAGACAAGTAAGAGCTTCGTTCTCTTCTCTGAAGGTGACGCTGTCTCTCTCTCTTCTCATGTCCTCTGGCTGTATATCTGATGTGCTTCTGATATTTTCCAGGTGATGTGGCAGTCACTGACTACACCTCCCCCTGTGCAGAGAGTAAGTAGCATTTTAATATATATATATATATATATACACAGTAGTTAGTTATGACAGTACAGGCTTTACTCACAATGTCATGAATCAGTGCTTTTGGTGAAACAGCATGAATTGAAATATCAACCCAGCCATCACTCAGTGTTGTTAGTTCAGTCTGAAGGAACATCAGATAAATGATAGCTTATTGACACACATTTTTAACAAATGTTCACGGTTTCCAAAAACCTCACAAGGCATGACCTGAAAACTTCAGTTAGGTTTATTGCTCCTGTGTCAAGCGAGGCTGCAGCGGCGTGTCATCTAGAGATTTGGAGTCTGGCCCAGTCATATCGACATCACACCGGCGTTTCACTCTAGTTTTAATGTCTGTGTGTGTAGAATATGTCACAGACATGAAGAGAACACAGACAACAGGTGAAGGGCAGTTGTGCACCTGTGCGCTCTCTTTTTCCCTTGACATTTTCTTGCTCTTTCAGCGGGGTAAAGGAAAATCACATGACTGATTTAAAAGAAGGAGTCACCACTCACTAACATCAGTTTGACTTCTCATGAGAGCACACGGCAGCATCATTGTTAAATAATTAGTTCTGAAGTGTAACAAGTAACAATCCCTTCTCTGAGTTTCACATTTTCCATGTAGTGTTTCAAACATCACTAGCCAACAAACCAAACTAAATCCACATGAATGTTTGTTCATTCATTCATTCATCTGAGTCTGGTTGCGGGGGCAGCAGCTTCAGCAGCGAGCCCCAGACTTCCCTTTCCCCGGCCACATTGGCTAACTCTGACTGGGGAATCTCCAGGCGCTCCCAGGCCAGAGAGGAGACGTAGACCTTGTCCTGGGTCTACCCCCTAGGTCTCCTCCCAGTTAGACGTGCCAGGAACACCTCCCTAGGAAGGTGCCCTGATGGCATCCTCATCAGATGCCCAAACCACCTAAACTGGCTCCTTTCCACGCAAAGGCGCAGTGGCCCTACTCTGAGTCCCTCCCGGATGGCTGAGCCTCTCACCCTATCTCTAGGGGAGACCCCAGCCACCATGCGGAGAGAAAACCCATTTCGGTCGCTTGTACCCGCGATCTCGCTCTTTCGGTCATGACCCATCGCTCATGACCATAGGGACGAAGATCGATCAGTAGATCGAGCGCTTTGACTTCTGGCTAATCTCCCTTTCCATCACAACCGTGCGGTGTAGCGCATGCGACACTGCACCCGCTGCTCCGACTCTCTGGTCGGTCTCACGCCCCATCATCCCCTTACTTGTGAACAAAACCTCGAGGTACTTAAACTCCTTCACGTGGGGCAAGGGCTCATTCCCCACCCGGAATAGGCAAACCACCGGTTTCCTACTGAGAACCATGGCCTCAGATTTAGAGGTGCAAATCCTCATCCCTGCCGCTTCACACTCAGCTGCGGACTGATCCAGTGAGCATTGTAGATCTAAAGCCGATGGTGCCATCAAGACTACATCATCTGCAAAAAGCACTGATGCGATCTCCAGGTAACCAACATGTAACCCCTCCACACCACGACTGCGCCTCGAAATCCTGTCCATGTATATCACAAACAGGACTGGGGACAAGGCACATCCCTGGCGGAGGCCAACACCCACTTGGAACCAGTCCGACTTACTTCCGAGTACACGCACGCAGCTCTTGCTTTGAGAATATAGGGATTGGATGGCCCTGAGAAGGGACCCCCTCACCCCATACTCCAGCAGCATCTCCCACAGAACATCCCTGGGGACCCGGTCGTTTGCCTTCTCCAGATCCACGAAACCCCAATCCCAGGCCCCCTCCAGGATCCCTGCAAGAGTAAAGAGTTGGTCCGTTGTTCCACGACCAGGACGGAATCCACAGTGTTCCTCTTCAATCTGAGGTTCGACAATCACCCAGACCCTCCTTTCCAGCACCTTGGAGAGTAGACTTTCCCAGGCAGGCTGAGTAGTGTGATACCTCTGTAATTGGCACACACCCTCTGGTCCCCCTTCTTAAAGAGAGGGACCACCACACCTGTTTGCAACTCCTTCGGCACCGTCCCCGACCCCCACGCAATGTTGAAGAGGTGTGTCAACTAAGACAGCCCTTCAAAACCCAGAGCCTTCAGCATTTCTGGTGGTATCTCATCGATCCCTGGGGCTTCGCCACAGTGGAGTTGTTTGACTACCGCAGTGACTTCACCCAGGGAAATCGGAGATGATACCCCGTCATCCTCCAGCTCTGTCTCCGCTACAGAGGGTTGCTGGGTGGGATTCAGGAGGTCACCAAAGTACTCCTTCCACTGCCCTATGACCTCTTCAGTCAACAAGGTCCCATCCCTGCTGTACACAGCTTGGATGGTTCCCCGTTTCCCCCTCCTGAGGTGCCGGACGGTTTTCCAAAAGCGCCCTGGTGCCGCCCGAAATTCCTTCTACATGGCCTCGCCGAACTCCTCCCACACCCACTGCTTTGCCTATGCCAAAGTTGCGGCTGCTCAAAACTGCCTCAGGCATCCCCTGGGACACCATGTCCCTAAAGAATCCTTTTTGCGTTCCCTGACCACCGGTGTCCACCACGGTGTCCGAGGGTTGCTGCCCCTTGAGGCACCTAAGACCCTATGGCCACAGGACACAGCTGCAGCTTCAACAACGGAAGCTTTGAACATCATCCATTCAGGTTCGATATCCCCAGCCTCCACAGGGATGCTAACACCTGCCTGGCGCTTCACACCTTTGGCAACTCCGGAGTAGAATAGTGTCCAGCCCCTATCCAGGAGTTTGGATCCAGAGCTAATGCTGTGCGTGGAGGCAAGACCCACCAGATCCAACCAGTACCGCTCAACCTCTAGCACCAGCTCCGGCTCCTTTTCCCCCAGAAAGGTGACGTTCCATGTCCCCAGAGTCAGCCTCTGCCGCCCAGGTCTGGGTCGCCAAGGCCCGTCACCGCCACCCATGTGACAGCACACCTGACCCCAGCAGTTTCTCCTGCGGATGGTGGGTCCACAGGATGGGGCAGGTCGCTCGTTCGGGCTGTGCCCAGCCAGGCCCTGTGGCAGACCCGGCCACCAGGCGCTCACTCACAGGCCCTCTGTCCGGGCCTGGCTCTGGACGTGGGCCCCAGGCTTCCTCCGGGCAGGGTCACTTGCCTCGCATCTCTGTCTTCCATGGGATCTTTGTGAACCATACTTAGTCTGGCCCCTCACCTGAGATCAATTTGCCTTGGGAGACCCCACCGGGAGCACGTGGCTCCTGACAGCCTAGCTCCCAGGTTCATTGGGACACGCAAACCTCTCCACTACGATAAGGTGATGGTTCCCAGAGAGGCACATAATGTTACATGGATGTTATTTTTCTAAAAACTAGAAACTTAAAAGCTGTTAAAATAGTGAGAGTGAAACGTCTGCAGACAGAATGTAAATGCAGACGTCTGTGGGTAGTTTGTGACTGTGTTCTCTTTACAGATGACACCATCAACGAGCTGTAGAGTCTGTGGACATCCTACAGAAAGACCGGCCAAGACCTCTGTCAGCTGGAAGAATCACTGTGTTGGAGACGGAAAATTCTAGATGTTTATTTTTTTTCTTAGACGTTTTTTCTTCTTTTTTTTTACTCCTTTAAAAAACTTTTTTGTAGCGGTGTTTCATTGTGAATGAATCCTGCTTTTAGTGAAATTTTAGGAACATTTTTCCCCCTTTTTTTTCTTGTTTTAGCCTTGTGATTGTTTGTGTTGTACTTGCTGTTCCAGGGTAGGCTCGTCCTTGTCCTTCCACTTCTGCTGTTAGTCATGAACCAATACTCAGTCAGCTTTAGAATTCATCAGTAGCCGCTGCTGTCCCCCTCCTCAACACTGGAACGTTCACATTGTAACCCACTGAGTTCAAGAAAAGCAGTCGACATCCTGTAACAGTTCTGTTTTTAATAGATTTGACAAAATCCATATTATTCATACGTGAAAGTAACGCATGAGACATACAGGGTACCAATAACACAGTATGGTCCGAGTACTGATTGTGTGTGTGTTTGTGTGTGTCTTAAACAGAATCTACTTTCTAGAAAACAAAAGTACAGTCTCATGAGTGCTCGGTGAGCTGTGTGTGTGTGTGTGTGTGTGTGTATGTGTGTATGTGTGTGTGTTCTGCTGTACCAGTAAAAAACAAAAGAAGGTAGATTGATACATCACTACCATACAATTTGAAATGTAACTGACTGACAATAAAGTTTTCTAAAATGACAAAAATAAGTAAAAATTGTACTTCTTTCCATACAATACTGTTTTCATTTCAATAGTAAGATATTTTTTCATTCAGGCATCCTCTTTACAGAATATTGATTTTCCTTTCTTTAACATAGACAACAACAGTAATGTTTATACCACCTACTATCAACAGACATGATTTAACAGCCTTGCCACTGTTGAATAGTTTGGTTTGCACGTGTTCACTGTGCAGGGAAAGTAAAGGCAAGGGGGACACAATATATTAAGGTCTTTTCACTAGTCTTCTTTTTTTCAGAGTAAACGTGTCACTATCTCAGGCACCACAACCATAAATTATTATTATTATTACTGTACCCACACATGAAACTAAACACCAGTTCCACATGCTCCATAAATCACAGCCTATAGTTAGTCCTCTGCTCTTCCTAAACAGACGGCAACAGCGCCCGGCGTCCGCTAACTACAAACTGTCATGGCCAATCGAACAGATTCACAATGTGATCAACACACAAAGACGCCAGGTCAGCTGCAGTCTGTCAGAGCCGGACATATAACATTTCTTTATCCGTCTTCATGCAGGCAGAGCTCAGCTCACAGTGGGGATTAAAGCAGAATGGAAGGTTTTTAAGAGATGACAGAATGAGCCAAGTCTATGACGGACCGGGGCTACAAATATATGAACGAACAATTGTTGATTTTATAACCAAATGTAACGAGGGTGCGCGCTCACATATCGCCATTTGTTTTACATTTAGCGCAAAAGGCCATAACTGAGAACGCTTCCTATGATTTACAGTATAATCTGAGCTCTCCAGTCTTCTGCCAATCAAAAGTTGTGATGAGCTAACCCATCAGGTGGTGACATCATCAGGGTCATTCTGTCAGGCACAGTCCCCACATACAGTTTTTTAAAAAAAAACAAATGATATCCATCCAGGCGAGCGTTTTTGCACCGTCTCTGAAAAATATCTTCGTCCTTAAAAGCACATTTTTTATATTGTTTGGTTGATTGTAGAAAATACTACGCACATTGATCCTCGACAATGCTTTTTCTATTGTAACAAGGTTAGCAGCTGTTTTGTCTCTTGTTTTGTATTTTCACTGTCCGTTTGTGTATTTCTGAATAAAGATAATATAGCATCCATTCTGTCAGTGCACAATATTACGTATTACACTGACAAGACTCGATTAGGAATCAAACGTGTGTGTCTTCGTCATCGCTTCCAAGCGTCAGTTTCTGCCTGTCCAGACCTGAACACTGACTACAGAGTTTCTGAATAGCTTCAACCTGGGAGCAGTTTTCCAACTTAGTTTTGGACCTAAAACGCTGCTGACATGTGTCCAAAAAGGCCAAAACGCAGAGAAAAAGCTTTGTTTTGAGAAATCCCCATGTACGAGTGGACAGGACCTCGGACTCAATCACAATCCTCCAGAGCCACAGAAGACATCATACAACTGATCTCTCAGGCTGAATAATGCTCCCCATCATAAATACACTGAAACTGACATGAAATTTGTTGGAGTGTTCCTTTAAAACTACATGGTATGAACAGACTATACTGTTCTAGCAGTGAAGTCGCTGATCCCCACTGTGCTCTGGGCCACATGTCCCCGTAGCGCTGAAGAAAAACCTCATGCAAGCCCGTCCACATTACACAGACACAAATTAAAAATGCATTCATACACTTGTAGCCTTCCAGCGAGGCTGCGCTGGACTCAGACACGCCGTCAGTCACAACACATAGTCAAGGCACAGTTCAGAGTTGCATTAGTCCGTATTTTCCCTCCCGCGTGGTCCTGTGTCGGTGTGGTCTCTGTCGCGCCCCCTAGTGGTTCTGCTTCACGCTGGCAGTGATGATGACCGCTTCCCAGCTGTGTCGTAGCATCATCAAGTTAGCTAAAGGCTACATGGCAAATAGATGAGCTTTTTTTTTTCTCTGTTAACATGTGTGCACACAGATACATACAGTTTGCACCTTGAGTTGGCATCAGACAGACACGGTGACATATTCACGTTCGTCATGTTCACAAGTACACTGAGAATGTGGCCGCTGTGGTTAGTGAGCGCTGGATATCATCCGAATGATATGATGGATTATCCCTTTTTTTTTTAATATAGTTCCCGAAAGATGCGACGATTATTTAAAGGCATGTTGGGGCGTGGCTTGTTTAACCTAGCTTAGCACAAAGGCTGGAAGCAGATGGAAAATCCAGACCCTAAACTGTCACAATCAGTGAGGTGTGTTGATCAAAATGCCAGACTTCACCTTGAAAGAAATAGTTTGACATTTTTCTGAAACGTGGTTAATTGATTTCTTAAGAATTTCAGACGAGGACTGATGTCACTCTGATGTGTCAACGATAAATATTCAAAGGTAAATGTAAAGGTGAACTAAACATACCTACCAGTTATACAAGAATGATACAGCATGTTGATTAGTGACCCAGGCTAGCTCCAGTGTTTAATGCTAAGCTAAGCTAACTGTCTCCCGGCTCTAGCTTCATATCTAGCATACAGACATGAGTGGTACTGATGTTCTCCTCTAACTCTGGGTGAGGAAGTGAGTGAGCACATCTGCCAAAATGTCAAACTATTTATTTAAGGGAGCATTGACGGACAATTTAGATGTGCACTTGATCACTTCTTTGAGAGCTCTGGAGCAAACCAACGTGGGAATTCTGAAGGTACTTTCAATATTCTGGGTTTTTGAATACACTGAATGCTGCATCAGATAATGTTCATGAGCAGCTTCAGTACCGGCTGTTCTGACCCCGTATCAGTGGAACCATAGTGAGAACTGCAGAGTGGGCTCCTGAGCTGTCGGCAGAGTGAAAGTCAACTAAATCCCTCCGATCGCTTTGGTTATCCTGTGTGAAGGGATGTGACGAGGACGTCGCTCCGGAGACCTCATCGTACTGAAAACGCTGCGTTTAGTGTTAGTCTTCAGTGTAAGAGCAGCACCGAGGTGACGTTTTACTGCGTTTCACTGTTAACGTGAACTCAACGTGTGCTGGACTCTTAAATCATCTCCAGTCCCCGTCGACTGATTTCTATCTTTTTTCCTTTTTTTTTTTAGATTTACGGATTTTGAATAAGATTCTTTCGAATACGTTTCTGGATTGATTTCACCCCGTGATTGAATTGTTTTCTGTCTAAACTGAGCACAGTCATGATGGAACACTCAAACGAAACATTGGCATTATGTCATTTGGCAATTTTCTCTAGAAGTAAAAAAAAAAAAAAAAAAAAAAAAAGAAAGAAAGGAAACAAATAATACAAAAGGTTCAACAAACAGTAACTACAAGATCTCCATTTGGCATTATAGAAAGGCTTTTTAAAAGTCTTTGACAGGTATACATTTGGTTTATATACAGATGTGTGTATAAGTGTGTGTGTGTGTGTGTGTGTGTGTGTGTCCTCCGAAGGCTCCCTTTTCAATCCAGACAGAATGGTGTAGAAAATGTGGAGGTGAAAACATCTACATAGTCAAATCAACGTGTGAGATTAAAAATGAAACATAACAAACAAGGCGCTGTGTCCGCGGTGGACCGGAGACAGGCGGGCCTGTCAGTCTGTGATGGGAGAGTCCCTGCCGAAACGATCCGCTCGCCGCCTGTGTCCTCCGTCCCGTCTCTCTCTCTCTCTGTGTGTCTCTCAGTTCATGAACTGTGTGTATCCCTCTGCTCCTGTGACGATCACGTCCATCCAGATCCTCATGGCCTCGGCCGACGGCGCCACCATGTAGTAGAGCCGGTCGTGGGTCTTTACGCAGAAGGTCAGGGAGGGGTTCGGGCTCTGGAAGACGGAGGAGCGGAGGGAAAACTAGAATCACTTTCATGCAGACCACACCGACTCCCTGTCACTGATCCAAACTCTAAAATTGATCTGCTATGAGGTCATAGGTCAATTTCAGCCTTTAAAAAACTGTGTGTGCGTGTGTGTGATGTGAAAACAGCTGTTAGTTTCATAAGTTAGAGTTTCAAGTTCACTTATTCTAACAATCCCACACAAATACGCCTGGATTTTCTCAGAAGTACTTCACTCGTCATGAGGGCACCTTCTGTTAATCTGACTCTGATGAGACAGTCTGATGGAAGCAGATCTGCATCCACGTTTAATAACTGCACCATCAGTCTGCATTAAAATGATGAGCTGAGTTGTCCAGTGAACTAAATGCTTTTAAAGAAGCTGTTTTCTCGTCAAATGTGCTTCCTCTGCATTGCCATCACATTCAAGTCAGAGTAGAGTCAACAAATCTTTTCAAATTGAATCAGATGTCTGCTGGCTGATCTGTGAAAAGCACTGTTCTAAAGGTCTATGCAGAATCCTTACGGGTCTGATCGGACAGCAGGTCACAGAACACAAGATGCACCGCGTCGCCTTATTTGTTGAAGCCGATAAAGTTGAAAAAAGAAAAAGCTCCGCATTGCTCTTCTTTCAAACTGTTGCTAGGAAACGACCGAGTCAACTCGCAGATCTGTACCTTTTCTTTATTCTCTGGCTCAAAGTAGTTAAATTCCTAGTTAGTGGACAGAAAGCTTCTCCGTAAGAGAAATCCAACCGGCTGAGAGCACCTGGCTCCAACTGAGGGCGAGAGGCTGTTCCCATAGTCCAGACACAGCATCTGTGTGGATAACTGAGACCGTCAGACAGAGGAGAAGCCACAGGGAACACCACCTGCTGCTCCCACAGCTCCACCTGGACGACGGTCACTCCAAGGCTGAATCCTTTCCACTCAGTCTGACAGCGCTGGAAGGCTTTTTTCAACGAGCTGTTCAGAGAGCTCCTGCTAAAACACGAGCGCTCCAGGCATCGACGACGTGAGGCGCATAAGCAGCGCGCAAAAAGCAGCCGGAAAAAGACTCATCTCACCCGCAACAACTGCTTCAACTGATGAGTTCTGTCAACGTTACTACGACGCTCGGAACTCTTCTGATCCCCTCAGTTCTGCTGAGCCTGTTAACACCAAGACGTCTTTAGCGCCTTAGTTATTAAAATCAAATGTTTCTTTGTTTCCAAGATCAAGAATGTTTTTTTCTATTATTTTTTCATGCAAATTAAGCTCTTCATCTTGGGAAGAGGTTCAAGACCTTTGTTGGTTTTTGAGGATTCTGAAAATAAAAGTGTGTGAAACAACTTTCTGTGTTTTTAAAGGAATATCAGGTATTTTTTCCAGAAACAACAGATGCTTCACCGTGCCAGTCAAATGGAAAGATACATAAAAGTCATGAACTGGGGTCAGTTCAGCACAAAAAACTGTCCAACTGGAGCAAAAAAATTGCTACATCACACACACATCAGTCTCAACTTGCACAAATTTCATGAGAAATATAAGTGGGACCACAAGTGATTAAGAAAAGTAATTGAAAAAATGTATTTTGACTGCTGTTTTACCCATGAAACTGTTCTCTTTGGGAGAGCGACCAGACAACTGTAAAATATATTTCACGTTCCACTCGTCTGCATCCCTTTTCCCTCTCTGAGCCATCGTTTTTCTGTCTTTGCTGGGTGCAGCAGACTTTAAAGTTCTCCCTCTGTAATGTGACATTGGAAGTGACAAGTAGAATCAAAGTTCCAGGGCTGATCAGAGTCACAGTTAGTCGCAGTGCAGCGCCATCAAACACAAACACACACACACACACACTGAAGATGAGGAGGCAGCGACGGAGAAGAAAAGTGACGAGACGTGTGAGGCTCAAGTGGAGCAGCAGGCAGCCCTGATCGTAAAGACGAGAGATACGTCCAAACACGACACCTACGGCTGGAGGCCAGAGGACGGCTTCCTCAACAGACCAGTGTGTTTGAGGAATCAAACGGCTCGTACTGCTGTCGAGCTTTAAAACACTGAAAACTGGACTCAGACAGGAAGTGCCGTCCATCCCTGGATTCTCCTGCTCAGCCTGGAAATGAAACCTCAAAATGTACTAAGAGTGTTTCTTCAGTAACACTTTACAATAACCATCATCCATACATTTAGAGTTTATTAACAAACAATGAAATGTTTTATGAACTATTTACTGAAAAGTTCAGCTGATGTTTACTGCACTTTATGAATGTTTAATAAATACTGTGTAGTTCATCTGTAAATGTTATTTGGACATTATAAGATAAATCTGTGTATATAAACCTTTACAACTGATTAATAAATGTTTTATGAATCATTTCATTGTTTTTTAACAAGTCAATTACCTACTAAGGTAAGTTGAATTAACTATAAATGTATCATTTATTAATAAGGGTGTCACGATTTCGATTTTTAATCGGAATTGAAGCCGAAATTAAGTCACAATCTCGAATTTCGAATTAAAAAAAGAATCGTCGATGCTGCCTCGCCCCGCGTCACGTCCGGTCGGCTTCCCAAACGGAAAAAAACACACGTGTTGAAGCGCTGCGAGTCAACCTCCTCTAACTTAGCTACCAACTAAGCCAGCAGCTGTTAGCTACAGCCAGTCAAACGATAGCATGGTGTTACACCATCCCTGTTCGGCTCCCGGACCGTGGTCGGGAAGCACAGGGGACATGATTTCCTCCAGAGCTGCAGTTTCTGTTTCCCTTCGGGGTGAACCCCCTTTCACGTGTTAAGCTGGTCGGGAAATAATACCAGGGAGCTTTGCTGTATCTGGAGGAGCCGTCGCCTTTATTCACAGCCAAACTGCAGCCTATATTGTACACTTTATTGCTGTCGCTACTACTGTGACTCCTTTCTCTCTCATTCGTTCACTGCCCGCACGTACACACGCTCCCTCACTCTCGCTCGCCCACTTACACCTTACACACCTTACGCACACACACCTCACGCACCGCACTAGTCCTGAAAGCAGCTACGCCACTCTTGCAACAATTATCTGTGTGGTATATTTTCAACTGTTTGGAAATAGTTTGTTAAGACACTAAATTGTTCAGAGAAGACTATGGACATGGCTGTTTTATTTTTTTGTTTGTTTTGTTGTGAACTTGAATGTCATCTTCTGTGAAGAAGACTGCAGTTACAAAAGAGAAAATAGATGGCAGGTTAATTTGTTTAAGTTTCCAATTGACTTAAGATATAAGTTATTGTTACATTATGTTATTAATAAATGTTTTAAATTTGACAAGTAGTGTGGTTCATTGTGAACAGAGGTCAGATATTATATTGCATAAAAGTCTAGTCTAAAATAGCACAGCAACCTGTGCTTTAAAAAAAATACATGTAAAAATCGAGAATCAAAATCGAACCGTGAGCTTAGAATCGAAAATGTAATCGAATCGAGGATTTGGAGAATCGTGACACCCCTATTTATTAATGACAGGTATTATAAAGTGTTGCCCTCCTTATGCTTTATATGAAGGTCCTTGTAATAAGCATCAGTTCATAGGTAATAAAACATAAATAAGACTAAATCAGTGTTAGTAACAGCATTACAGACATGTTTCTGGGATAATAAGACATTTATTAGGATTTGTTAACCTTAATAAAGCACTGTGATCACTTTAGATCCAGTGAAAAGCAGATTTAACAGTTAATAAAAGCATAATAAACTATGTTTTCATTTTTATAAAGCAAAAAAAAAAAAGCTTAGCAATGTTCTGAATCAATCTGTTAACAGGTGTCTTATGACGGCTTATTATTGTCCTCTAATTCAACAAAGAACCTGTTATCATCTCTTACACAGTTTTATAATGTTAATAATGTCCTCATTACCTTTAACGTTTATTACAAGCACCTTCACATGAAGAGAGACTGAAGACTGGTGTTTTCTAACCACGTGACTGCTTTAAACTGGGAACAGTGGGACGGACGGAGGGATGAAGCAGGATTACAGGATTATATGTTCAAACTACAAAGAGTCAAACTAGCGTGTGAAGCATGAAGCATGCATGGACAGCCGCCCAGCTGGAGACTGTCTCCTGTCCTCTACCACACTGTAGGTCTACGGTTTGGACACACGGGGCTGAGCAGCGAGGACAGACGGGGGGACACAGAGTGCGGATACATACACTGGTCATCATATTCAAGTTGAAAAATCCCTTCTGTGACAGCGGCCGGCCAAAGCAAAAGCACGGAGACAGGAAGCAGAGCAGAGTGCGCAGACATGTTGGAAATGAAAGAGACTGTGAGATGAAAACATAAAGAACGTGTGAAAGAGAGGAGAGAGGACGGGTGTTTGTGCGTACAGTACCTTGGTGGCACTGCGGAGGTGATCGTAGTACACCTCTTCTATCGCCTGGAAGTAGATCACACCCTTCAGCTTGGTCTCGTGTTTGTCTGTGGGAAGGAGGGAAAACAAGGCGAGTTCGGTTAGAAGACTGAAACGTATCGACGGCGACAGACTTCTTCTTGGCTGGAGCAGCCGAGGCTTCGCTTCACGTCACCTAGGATCAGGACGGGAAGACGACACGGCCGCTAAAAAGAGAAGAAATCAAACTTTGATCATGACCAATTTGCGGCTCGTGATGATGGATGGAAAAAGACAAGCGCAGCACTTTTTGTCTGTTTTTCAAACCGACGGGGCGCTTCATTGTGTTTTCACACTCGACTGCATTCTTACGCCGCGCTGGTACATCATTGCAGTTTGTTTCATCAGCCGCTGCAGAACTGCAGTGAGGAACCGGTGGGGAACTCAGCACCCCTCTACCTCCAGGCACAAACACTCCACCAGCCAACTTAAGAGTAGTAGGTAGAGACGCAGCGCAGCTCGTTTCGAGGAATAACACTTTTCCTTTTAACACGCAGCTATTATCTGCTAACGACCTCTTTAGCAGTCAAATAGCCGCCGTTTGCATCTCATTCCACTGCATCGAAATTACCCAAACTGCTCGTGGTTCAGGTTTGATTAGCGAGGAGCAGCGGCGCTTCATGACGAATGCTCGCCACCTCTCCCTCCTTCATTGTTCAAGGTCAGGAGACAAGGGCGAGCGCCGCATCTCAATCAGCCTCCTCAGAGAGCGCGGCGCCAAGCGCATCTCAACTACCGCCGGAGTGATCTCAGCACACCTCCTCAGCCCGGCTCGCTCTCAACAAGGTTCGCTTTAAGCAGCTTTAAGCAGCTTTAAGCAGAACCTTCTGAGGACTTCAAAGGCCCGACAGCGAACGAGCGTCCCAGAGCTCGCCGCGCACCGGCAATTACGCCGCCGCGCACGCTACATGCTACATGTAGCGCTGCCGCTCAAGGTCCTGAGGACGCATGTTCTGACTGCCACTCATCCACAGCGCCGGTGTTTAAAATGAAGGTTTCAAGCTCGCTGCAGCTGCTCGTTTTATATTTATACACCTCATTTTATTTTACATTCAGCCCGCTGACAACAGTGATCTCTCCTACGAGGAGGCCTGGCTGAGAACGGCAGCGACACAGAGATACAAACGCAAAACGCAGAAAAATAATCAGATAAAACATTTGACAACTGAACTTTTGAATTATTCAGAGGTAACAACAGTCTGTAGGGTGCTGGGTGCAGCGGGTGCAGCGGGTGCAGCGGGTGCAGCGGGTGCAGCGGGTGCAGCGGGTGCAGCGGGTGCAGCGGGTGCAGGGACCCTGAACGCCTTCGCTCCCAGTTCCAGCTGTAACACCGACGCTCACAGCTGCTTTATATTCACGTCTTCTGACGTCTGCTCAGTGACACTCTGTGTCTCGCTGGTTTCCCAAACAAAACAATTTAAACGCGAGGAGATGTTGTGCATGAGTGGGTGGTAACACAGGGTGGACAGATTAACAGGAACACCCTGCAGTCAAACACAGTCAGTGATGGAATGTAACTAAAATATTTACCTAAGTACTGGACTTCATGTGGGGTACTTTTCCTTTACTTGAGTATATCTTTTATGTTTTATCCAACGTTATGTTTATGTTTTACTTTATCCTTCAACTGCATTTCATTTACTCCACTACATTTGTACCTTTTCTTCTTCTTTGTTATATTACAGAAAAAGCTCAGCTAAAATAAGATAAGATAAACTAAGCTCAGCTAAAATAAGCTAAGATAAACTAAGCTAAGCTAAAATAAGCTCAAATAAATACCCAATTAATGTCAATCTAATCAGAGTTGTATAGGACCAGGTACAATGCTGTAGCTGTGCAGAGAGGTCCAGTCAGACCACAGCAAATATCAGAGCCGCGATGTTGGATTGCATGAAACTGGAGAGTGTTGCTGTTATTTTGTCCACATTGCTTAGACTTCAGCAACATGACAGAAAGTGTCATGTAAAACACAGAGAGCAGCAGTCAGGTGTGAAGAACCAGACACTGTACTGACCCAAATACAAGAACATGTTTATTTCTTATCATCAGGTCGGTGTTGTATTTAAGGGTTAGAGCTTTCTGGTTTTCTTGAATGAAGCAAGTCCTGCCTTTCTGTAACATCAGCTCCTACAGAGAGCGTTGCATTGTGGGTTGTCTGGCGTGTCTTCAGGCCCGTCTACAGTGTGTCCCGCGGCCCGTTCTGACCTCCTGTGTAATGTGTTCTGTTAACACTGATGAAATTCATTTCTGCGAATGAGTCCATGACGTCTCCCGTCTCACAGCCTCTCTGCAGGGACGGACTCTCTGAATCAGCTGTCAATCAGCTCAACATCCACCGTCACAGACTGACTGCTGAAGAGCTCCAACCAGAAGGATGAGGGTGAGCGCGGGAGGCTGACGGGAGCGTCTGACTGATGGACGCGGACACGCTGCACAAAAGTGAGATTTTCATCCTGCGTTAATATTTAATCTCTGACTTTTATCAGAGAAAAGCTTCAGGAACGAGGACTGTGTCTTCCTCGGAAAACACAGCGTCTGAGGAAACTTTCCTGACAGAACGAGAACGTGTTTCGAGAATTTAAACAGTCTTTTTCCAAAAACCAGCGATTAGAACTGAAGGCGGTCTCGATATTCAGGCCGATGTGGTGACGGTTTCTAAACATGTCCCAGGGGTTCAGACACTGATTGGACGCTGAAACGTCCCTGCCTCTAACTGCTCTGAGACGTGACGCACCACAGTAACGACCCCACGGCATCGAACTCTTACCGACGTAGTAGGAGAAGGTCCTCTTGAGGCGGTCGAAGACGAACCAGCGCTTCTTCCAGGACTTGATCTTGCCTCCCATCTTCACCAGGTAGCCCTTGCACATCTTCTCGGTGAGGATGACCTGGTAGCAGGTGTCCACGCTGTGGCCCGACGACTCCACGTGGGAGCGCAGGTCGAACTCCTCCTTCCGGATGGGCAGGTAGCGCGTCATGGGGCGGGCCTGGAAGCAGCAGAACACAGGCGGCTGGTTTAGATTTCAGATTACAGCCTGATGGATTTCTGATGGAGAGATCAGTTTGATCAAGTGTGAAAATGTTTCATTTTTGGCATCTTGTCCATGAAGAGATCGACTGTCTCATACAGGTTTACATTCTACTGTGGTATGAAAATGTTCGACTGTGAACATGTTGAATACTGCCACAGAATATGACTGACCACAGGCTTCACCCCCCTCCACCTCCCTCAGCAGCACATGTGTGTAAAATCCTGCCATGTTGAATCATTTCCCACTTTTCCACCATGCAGACTCGATTACGTCTCATTCCACCGACCTGAGAGAAGTTCTTGGCCCTCATTTTCACCTCCTTCTCCACGAGCTGCTGCCGATGGAAGGTTTCGTCCTGCAGCCTCTTCTCCGCCTCCTCCCTCCTCCTCCTCTCCTCCTCCAGCATCTGACGGCGAGCCAGGCTCTCTCGCTCCTGGAAGGGAGAGCGCTTTCATTACATATTTTTTTGATCTGCGCGGCGAAACGGCGGCCGGAGCTCAGCTTGACGTTCATGCATTTATGTACGTCTTCTGCCCGCTGAGAGCTGCCGGCCACCGTGCAGCCGCACTCATCCACTGTTTAAACAGAAAGCTTTTAGCTGTTTGGAGAAGAGATCTGCTCTGTGGACAGGAACACACACAGACACGTCCATGCACAGGCCGAAAGAGTAGAAATGAAGCAGGAATGAAAGCACGAACACTCATTTTGACTCTTAACAAGGTCTTGATCCTCAGACCTCGAGGTTACGTTTTTAATGTTCTGAGTTGTGATGAACTCAGAAGGTTCACATCAGTTCTGTTCAGTTCATCTGTGTTTCCCTCACTTCTGTCTTTTCCTTACACCTTCCGTATATAGTATACATACACAGCTGGTTGAAAATGAGCAGTACTGAAGGTATACGCAAATGAACAATGTTAAACTTCTCTCCATCGGCCTGCACCAACAGCCCCCACTGTTAAACAGGCAGAAGTCTCACCCAACATCAAAAAATAAACAATTAGGCCAACAACAATATTGTTGGAGAAATTGTGGGCAACTGAATGCCAACCATTCTCATATAGTTTTAAGAGCTATGGGTGACATTTTTGGATATAATATTCCCAATGATCCTCGGTATATATATCTAGGACTGATACCAGACGATGTAATAGGTAAAGAAGACATATACCTGTTCAAGATCCTATCACCTGCAGCTAAGAAAGCCATTACAAGAAGCTGGCTGAGAACTGAGCCACCTGGACTGAACCACTGGCTGGACATTGTAGAAGAAAGTCGATCAATGGAACTAATGACCTACAGTCTTAGAATCTAAACAGTAGTGTTTACCCCCCTTGTGTTTTTGTATTTCTGTATCTGCTTTTATTGATTGAAGAAAAATAAAGTTTAAAAAAAAAAAACAGGCAAAAGTCCAGCAGATGATTTCGGGCTGTTGAACCAACCACAGATTGTTGTTCCACATATCTATATTTGTGCATCCAAGGAAGAAAAGAACATGTCGGATCTAGAAAGAGACGCTGCTCTCAAAGTCTCTCTCGTATCAAGTGAGGCGTCTCACCAGACTGTCAACAGAATATTGATTTTCACAACTGAATGTCTCTTTTGATATTTAAGGATTATATAATCATATTCAAATATTTGCTGACAGCATCCAGCACCTAAAGTAAGATCGCGTTTGTTAACAAATAAGACTTTTCAGTGTGCGTGACTACAATCCTTTACATTCTGAACAAACCTATAAAGACGATCCTCTGATGCTCCTTTAACTGAGCTGACTCAATAAACAGAACTTCTAAAAGGAGCTGCATCCAAGCAGTGAAATATTACTGAACTTCACTGATTTTAACTGAGCTGAGTGAGTGATGAGAGAACTGCAGCTCCACGTAACGACAGAGAAGCTTCAGAGCAGAACATTGATCTGACCATCCTTCTTCTTCATTGTGTTACAGTCTGAGCCTCTTCATCAGGACGCAAAAACTCAAAGACGGAGGCCAGAAATGTCTCCGTTCGCTGTCCTGAACCTTCATTTTTCAAACCATGCTCAGAGCTATCGACAGGGAGGCTGCAGGGACTCTCATCAGTCACCAGTATGGATCGTGTCTTACCCGCGACTCGATCAGTCTGGCTTTCTCCAGCTGCGCCTCCTTCAGCATTTTCTCCATCTCCTCGATCTTCAGCGCGTCCATTCCTCCGATGCTGGTGTCAAACACAAGAACACAGTGTAAGCACACAGTCTGCCTTCAGAGAGAGCACATCCTGCATCCAACAGCAAATCACTGCACACACACTCTGTTCAGGTAAGTTGGGTTCACACAGTGTCTGCAGAGAAAGTCTGGAGACATGATCTGTGATGTCACAGTGTCTCCCTGCAGATCTAAGAACAGTCTGTAAGAGGTGTTAAACATTAAAACTGTAGAAGTCTCCTTTACATCCCCGGGCACAGCAGCAACAACAGCCAGACCTTTCATTACATCAGACTTTACTGAAGGAAACCCAGGCAGGAAGTCACTACTGTAAGTCCACTATGAGCAGCAGTGAGGACACGGACCGGACCAGCTGCTACAGAGATCTGTGTGTGGGGAGGAAATTAGGGCTGTACTGAATGTCTTCTTTTTTCTTTTGAGGTCTGTGACGTCACCATCCCTGATTTGGATAAATGTAATTTATCCAAAATACTTATTGTATTAAACGGAGCCCTGACTAAATATGGAAACATAAAACTATGTCTTTTTTGTTAAGACTTAAGTATTTTTTTCTCTAATAATGTTAGATTTGTTTTGTTATTATGGCTATATAAATGTAATTAATAGTGGTGTTGGAGGTACGAGCCACTGTGTGCAGCAAACAGGAGGGCAGGTTTATTTCAACAGCAGTGCAGATGTTGTTTCAGACAGGCTGAACACCAACAGACATGGAGCAGCGTGACGTCAGAACAGGCCTGATGTGGGCCAGGTTTGGAATAAAAAAGGAAGAAAGTGAAGCAGCAAAAGGTCAGACTTTACCCTCCTCTATGCCTGACCTGTAAAACTCAGAGGTTTTTACTGCACTTACTTCATGAGTTCTCACAGAGACATTATATATATATACAACAGTAGAGGGGAAAACATCTAAATCTTTGAGGGAGGTTGTCAGTTTGACTCTCAGAAATTCCCTCTGATTAAACAGAGAAAACTTTCTAATGAAACGAGAGTGCTTCTGTGCAGTTAAATACTAATGAACGGGTTTATTGGCTTACAATCAGAAAGATCTAAAGGGCCCTAATGAGGTTGTTAAAAGGCTGCATCTGGCTGTCAGCTGAGCAGGTCTGAGTTACAGTTACATTGTGAGCTTTGGAAAATGATTACATCTATCTTATTTCATTAAACTCTGGTACATTTTGACTTTTGGAGCAGCCACCTCTGGAATAATCCTACACATATTGAACTGTAATACTACAGGACTATAGGAGCCTTTTCTTTATTTCAACTGTGCAGACGAACCAAGTTCAATCAGGATGAACAAAGGTACACAGCTTTCAAATGTTGATCTATGAATGAAGATTTAAAACTTTTCCATGCAGTCGTAGATGAAATATGAACAAGTTCAGCCAGTCTCAATGTTTGCCAACACAACAATGTCTCATATAACCCTCTGTAACTCTAACAATAGAAGCTTTAATGACCTCGGCCTCACAATCTGTGTCCCAAACATGTGGCGGTGTAGCTTTGTACACCACCGTTATGTCGCTATAAACACTGAAACATTTTTACATATTGGAGCAAATGAGAGCAATAAGGGCCGGCTAATATTCATCTCTATTGTTGGGAAATGTTACAACAGCTCCTTATTAAAAACTCATAACAGGGACCAGTCAGTCACCGACACGCTGCTAGGAAACAGTCGGTGTCCTCGTCCCGTCTCCACTGTGCTCCCTTCATTACAGAACAAACCTCGTTAAATCTGTGTTGAACACGTGATGGATGTTTTCAGAATTGGGCTCCAGAGAGAGCTAAACGGCTCTGAACATCAGGCGCTGCTGAGAACATGCTGCGGTGATACATTAGCAGATGGTCCACAAATGAGCCGACCTGTGGACACAGACTTTACCTGGTGTGTGTGTGTGTGTGTGTGTGTGTGTGTGGGTTTTTAAGACTCTTCTTCAATGCTACTTTAACTTTGAGACCTCAAACAGTAGCTTGACGTGAACAGTCATCATGTTTGTTGAATAAGAAATGGGCTGCTGTTTCATTCAGCTGTGCACAGTTTGCATTAGGAGTTATTGATTCCATGTCAGTTTCATTTTGTAGTTTTATAATATAAAGTTAATGCAACTTTATAAAAGAAACACTGATTTGATGATCTATCACTGATTCAGATCCGGAGCCATTCACCGACAGGAGGAGAGCTCAGAGATGACTCTGTAACTTTCAGGATTAAAACGTCGATTAATATTCACTCCTATTTATCAACCTGACTGCAGCAGTGATCCGTGGAGGTGACCTCCACTGTCAGGTGTTTGTGTTCTGTAACGTTGACTGCTGGAGGGGAAATGTGCTTTACTTCCTGAACGTGACGTTGCAGAAAGGAGAGGGGAAGAAGAAGAGAGAGAACCAGAGTCTCTGCTGAGTGCTGACTTCACTCAGAGGCTGGACTGAATTCAAACACATTCTCGGTGCTCAACAGTTTAGAGTTCATATACTGTAAAGTGATTTGGCTGTGAACATGAAGGATCCTGCCATCAAACTTACTGCCATTGCTAATGAAAATCTATCTGTTGTGACTCAGGCACAAATGTTCAGGACAAGGTAATGTTTTAAAGTTTTCTTCACGTCCAAAATGTATATGGTACGGTTACGAATGTGACGATATGAAAAATAAAGTGGAAATACAGTGAAATTAAATCAGACTTTCTGTGCTCAACATGCCCTGGCCATGACAGTGTGTGCCTGACTGTGTGTTCACCTGGACATGTTGTCTGGCGAGCAGGCCGAGTTGTTTCCCGTCGACACGCTGGTGTCCACGCTGTCGGAGCTCTCCAGGCTCAGGGTGTCGTAGGGCTGCTCTCCGGCTGACGGGGGCTGGTGGTGCAGGATGGAGTGGTGAACCAGAGGCGGACCACCCATGGAGCTGTGGCTCAGCGCCGGGCTGTAGGACATGACCGGCGAGTAGGAGGGCGACGGGGAGGACGAGGTCATGAGGTGGGTCTGAGAGCCGTGCAGCGCGTCCCACTGACACTGAGCTTCGGCCGCCGCCCGCTGTTTGAGCTCGGCGAGGCGACGCCGCTGCTCCTCGATCACCTGCTGACCTGCAGGGAGGAGGCACTGATCAGTGGAGACGCTCTGATACACTTTCTGAGCGCGGAAAATGGAACAAGGACAGAAGTTTAAAGAGACCGTTCCACCCCAAATCAAAATTCAGATATTTCCTCTTACCTGTAGTGATATTCATCCTTCTAGATTGTTTTGGTGAGAATGACCTTCTCTCAGATATACAAGAAAAAATACATTTGAAAAACTCAACAGCCATGTCTCTTTCCAGAAATCCTGACCTGGTTAATGAAGATAATCTACAGGCCTCACTGTGGGCAGTTTCACAAAGGAACTATTTTCTTTTTAACCAAACTATGCCCACCATATCACCGCGCAGAAGGAAGCATGACTCTTCTCATGATGGGAGGTTCATGCTTGTGACAACAGCGTTGTAAAAATATCCAAAAGATGCGCTTGAGATATGGTGTTCAAATATGACTTTGGTAAAGGCGACCACATACGAAGAGTACTTGAGTAAAAATGTATAATGTAAAGGATCAGATGGACTTTAGTATCAAAGTAAAAGTAGGTTAAACATGTATTTACATGCACTGTGTACTGTGGGTCTACTGATTATCAGGCGGCTAACTCAGTTCCAATATTCAGCTTTTTTCCCATTATTGGAATGAGTGATTTGTTTTTCTGATTGCTCATTAAATACATTAATTCAAAAATGTGCAACTTTGGCTCTGATGCAGTGTATAATCTGCAAAGTTTTTAAATAAATGTGGAGTAAAAAGTAGAGTATTAGCCTCCATATTGTCGTGGAGTGGAAGTATAAAGTAGCAGAAAAAGGAAATACAAGTACCTAAAAATTGTACTGTAATAGTACTTGAGTAAATGCACTGTAGGTACATTCCAGGATGTAAACATTAATAGCGCTCTACTCAGCCGACCTGTAATGTTAGCTAGCTTAGTTAGCTTAGTTAGCCTCACATCCATGAATGATATGGCAGGCGGGTGTAGTTTGGTACAAAGAAAATAGTTCCTTCGTGAAACTGTTCACAATAAGGTCTGTAGATTATCTTCAGTCACCGGGCCATGAGATATTGCTGTTGAGTTTTCAAATGTGTTTTTTCCATCTAGTTCCATTACTCTGGAGAGAAGTCAGACATTTCTATAGTCGATGTCTCCAAAACTCTGCAGCTGTCACCAAAACAATCTAGATGGTTGAAAGGCTCTACAGGTGGAGGAAATATGTGGATTTTTGAATTTGGACTGAACTGTGCCTTTAATCCTACAGGCAACTCAAACAATAAGAGGCCCAGCTGTTTCCTACAGAGCAGAGAGGTCACCACATTTAAACCAGCATGCTAGCGAATAACCTGAACCGAACCACAACCAGCAGCAGCCCACGGACCACCAGACCATAAATCATGCACCACACATACAAGTATGTGTTCTCTCAGTGACACAAGCTCCAGGAGGATAACTGCAAAAACCCACTAAGTCCCGTCACCGCAGAGTTCAGCATCTATCCAGTCTCTCACATTTCAAACCCATGCTGCTGTGCACCTGATAATGGCCTAACACATCTGGAAAGAAAGCGCCCCGGGTCGATAACTCCAGAGGAGGAGCCCAGCGAATGCTGAACATGCAAGATTTATCCTCCAGCAGCAAGAACTTTCATGGAAGATTGATGGAAGAAGAAAAGGCTGTTCAATGTTGCAGACAAAAGACGAGATGAAAAGAACTGTTCGGGGTGGAGAGGAGCTAACGACACACCAGAGATGGAGGAGGCTGAGGGAGGAAGGATGAGGAGAGAAGGGTCTGAAATTACCAGCCGCCAAGAGTCCAGCGCCGGTAAATGTTAGCTTTGATGGAGGAATCAATAAAAGTAACCTGACACACCGGCTTAGCTTCTGGATAAGACTTGATTTTTCACACTGGCTCCTGATTGGCTGCCTGCTGCCCCCTCTGGCATTTCACTTTCAGCTTCCCCTTTGTCTGGGTGGTTCATCGAGCTAGCTTAAACTTCACTTATCTGAAGGGATTAATTCATACATGATTTTATTCTTTGCTCATTGATTTAAACACTGAAACATTTGATCGAGGTTGCGTTTGGACTCTTGGCAGGAGACGGTTCATTTCAGACACTGTTTGTGACGTTTGGAGACAGACGATGAACAGGATGAAGAAAACAGAAGAAGTCATCGACTCCTGGACGCCGTGATCCGTCTACCTGCCGAGCTGCCCTCTACGCTGTTCTGCCTGGAGGTCAGGGGCTCTGCGGTGCAGCACAGACAGCGACACACACACATGAAGGAACAGAGGACTGACAGATGTGACTAACTCAGGCTTCAAACCCAGCACCTGTGGGTGGCAGCCGGCTGAAACACCACACTGCATGACTCTGATCCGCTCAACAACACTGAGGCATGAGGAACAGAGCTTCCTCTGATCACACACACACACACACACACACACACAGCTCCATGAGGAGGAGCAGGATGACATTTAATTACAACCAAACCTAGCAATTAACAAGAGTATGAGCGCACATCCCCGACGGCAGACACACAAACTTCTACTGAACCTCTAATAACGGATGATCTCTGTCATGTACAGTAACAACATCGATCTGACGCCGTTATCGTTCAGATTTCACTCGGCGGTTTAACACGAGTCAGTTATAATAAACAGAGTGGAAGTGAGTGAAGCGTCGGGCTGTCAGTGAGATGTACACTAAACCAACAGCGGCAAGGCAGGAAAAGGAGCACTGCATCATTTATAAATACACACACACACACACACACACACACACACACAGTATGCAATCCCCTCCCAGGCATAACACCTGCAACTGAACTCTGACTCTGACTTTCTGTTTATTCTATGTATATTCAGTTCTGTCCTATTGTCTTATTTCTGCTTCTAAACTCACTGACTGTTCTCAAATCAAAAAAGCAAGAACAACAAAAAAAAAAGTTGTGCAGACAAACCACAATAACACCTCGAAATGAAAGGCCTTCTGTGATTTGACGCGTCCAGAGTGTTGTGAAATACGTGGATGTGTTAACGTGGTGAAAACGTTAAACAGGGGTTTTTCCCTCAGGCTATAATCCTCGCAGCGTAAATATATATCATCACCTCCCTGCTGAGTGATGACTGTTGGTTTGTGTCGAGTGAGTCTCAGAACTACATCGGCTCCGTTACCTTTCTGCTGCAGAGCGAGCTGCCTCTTGGTCTCGATGTCCTGCAGGGTTGCGGCCAGGTTCCGAGGCAGACTGCCGGTGCTGTTGGCCGCCAGCAGGGGGCTCTGCTGAGTCACAGGGGGCACACATGATACAAGGTCAGACAACAGTTTAAACAATTATCTGGACTCGAGGACACTCGCATGAGTGTTGAAAGGGACGACCCGAGTACCTTTGAGCTGGAGTTGCGTCCCAGTGTTGCCGCTCCGAGCTGCAGAGGGGAGGCGGAGCCCGATTTGGGCTGATGGAGAGACAGGCCTGGATCGCTGTCCAGCTTAGAGCGGAACACCTGAGGGAGGAAACACACAGAGAGCGTGAGGAGATCGGGATGCAGAAGTGCTCAGAACAGTCGTCAGAACAAACCCACGTGAGTGTCACCGCGCACGGATCACGAGCTCCTGCTGGGAAACGCCGAGCTGTGAGCGCTGATGTTGTTAAAACGCTGGAATTAATACAACAAGGTTCAATCGGCGGTTTCAATTTCACTATCAAAGACTGACAAAATATATCAAAGAGCCAACACACACACACAAACACACACACACACCTGGAACAGTCCCTTTCACTGAGCAGCTTTGATCAGGCCCACTTAAGTTAATGCTGCGTTCATGTACTGTGGGACGACTCGATGTTCAAAGTGACGACTTAAAAGTGTTCGCACATTCTTGCTTTCTCTACGCGCTGCCTGAAGTTAGAGGACTTCTGCTACAGGCCAACCTAACTCACATAAACGGACGTCTTTTTTATAACCGAAGCAAACAGTGACGTTCCAGCCAGAGCAAAATGCTCCAGGATGTAGCCGCGTCCTGCCCGGGGTCGTCTCCGTCTAAACCTGGTGACAGTTTCTCTCAGTCAGAGCTGTTCTTCATCTCAAAGCAGAGGTGAGCCAGCAGTTTTCAAGATGCTTCGAGGGGGCAGGAGGTTTTATCCCTTTTCTTTTCTCTCTCTCACACACACACACACACACACACACACACACACACACACACACACACACACACACACACACACACACACACACACACACAGCTCCTTGGATGTGTGTTGTAGTACGTTGAAGGTCGGCAGAGGAGCAGCAGCGAACACAAACAGCAGAAGAAGAAGTGGGAGCAGTGAGGAGGAAGAAGAGAGGCCCTGTACCTGCAGCACAGGCCTGCGGCCCGACACACACTTGGCGGGCAGAGGAGGACACAGCTGGCTGGAGCCAGCCATCAGCTCCTGGTACCACTGCTCTAAAGCTAGCTTGGAGAGGTGAGGCCTACTGCCCTCAGACGGGTACTGGAGAACAGCAGGAGGAGCGTCAGAGGAGAGGAGAGGAAGAAGAGGAGACAAGAGGAGATTAGAAAGCATTCACAGACAGTAGGAAGAGAGCAGGATCATTTGTTTTATACACCCTAAAAAGCTGTAATTAAAGTGCTTTATACTTTGAAAATGATTCTTAAATATCTCCAACACAGAGTGGTTGTCAGCTGCATTATGCTTTCTGCCCTCCAGCTCCTGTATCCCTGCTTTACATGTTTCTATTCTAATTCTATGTTGATGCTGCAATGACCCAGTTTCTCTCCAGAACATTTAAGTTTTCAGCTCATTTTATGTTTCACTTTACTTCAGCTCTCCTCGGAGCCCGATACATACACCATATCTACACTTCAGAAATTGTACTATTTTAAAAAGAACACTTAAAAAGATTTATTTTGTTTTCTTGCTGCCAAAAATGTGTTTTTTGAGCTCATGAGATTTGTCTCTCCTGTTTCTATTGTTCTGAATAATCCAATTGAAACAGCTGACTGACACACGCTGCTTATGGTACTTAAATACAAGCTGCTCAAGTTCACTTCTTCTGATACAACTATCTAACTCTTAGATACAGAAGCAGTCTTTAGGAATAACAGGAGTCTGTGACTGAGGCTAACATAGCGAGTCGGAGGGGCCCAAGTCTGGAGCTCCAGACTCGGGCCCCTCCGACTAGCTATGATCACAGGTGAACTGCTCATGTGTGAACCACCCAAAAGACACATTGAGGACACATTTGAGATTCAATCACACTAAACACACAAATACTACGTACTCATTCTAAGCAGGTGTTTGTGGTGTGTTTATACTGGGAAAGTGCCAAAATGTATTCAAAAGAAAGAAAGGAGGAAAGAAAGAGTCTTGGGCCCAACTGGTAGTAAAATAAATGCAGACAAAAGGAAGGAAGGAAGGAAGGAAGGAAGGAAGGAAAGTAGGAAGGAAGGAAGGGAGCACACACCTCCACAGACAGAGAGAGGGAGGAGCCATGAGGAGAGGTGAGGCAGGAGAAGGCGGGGTTTATGGCTCCAGACTGCAGGGGCTGGCGAAGCGGGGAAGTTGGGGACGACTCCACCTTTGGCATCCCATACATCTGATTTAACTGGCCCACTGTCACATACTCCTTCACCATGGCAGCGCGCACACACACACACACACACACACACACACACAGAGGAGGGAGAGGAGAAAGACAGGCAGCAGTGAAAACACACGTCATTTAGCGAAGACGGGCAGCAGGAGGGAAACATGTCGAGTGCACTTAGTGACCCTCTGCCTCATGAAGGTGTGAGGGAAGGAAACACACAGCGTAGGACACAAGTCACACACTCAGCATCAGGGTTGGACTGAGACGTGGAGCCAACGCTGATCATATTCTCACTCGTGTTCTGTTGGGAACCAATCAAAACCTGTTCAGAACTTTGGTCATTTCAGACTCTTATAGTTCTTTGTTTTGTCGAGAAACATTGCATGTAGATACTGGTGAAGACAAATAGAAGAAAAGGTGTTTGTTGACAAAAACAAGTCTCCTGCTACTTCAGTTGTTCAGGAGAATGCTGCAACGCTGTGTGACTTTCCATCAGCGTGGGGGAGGAGTGGATGACTTTTTTTTACTTTTTTTCCTTTTTGGGTGAACTGTTCCTTTAAGACACTAACCATGAACTGCAACTGGTCTGAGTCATTAGGGGGGCAGGTGACGAGGTGAAAATTGCCCAAAGTACCTCCATTAAATAACTTTTGAGGTAACTGTATTAGAACTAAGTTATTGTGCTGACACTGATGTCAAAAAAAAAAAAAATCACACCCTGCCCTACATGTTACACAACAATAGTGTTTTTTGCAGAATGAACTACACTTTACTAGCCGCAGTTATTAATGCAAAGCCCACATTTATCAGTCCAACCCTGATGAAAGCCTCTGTGCTGCAGACATGACACAGTCAGTCACAGAGTAGGAGCTGCCTCCAGCACACAGAGCGAAGCCAACAGTACAGTCAGTGTGATTTACTGCAAACCAGCAGAGGGAGCAACATGACATGGAAATGGAAGGAGGGAGACAGACAGAGAGAGAGACAGACAGAGAGACAGACAGAGAGAGAGAAAGACAGAGAGAGAGCACACAGTCAGAGTCAAGACAGTAACGAATCAGGAGAGAGACAGACAGAAGTGATGGTACCTCACAGGCGCCAGCTAATGCAGCATCTATGGCAAACGAGCGGCCGTGAGAGGCGGGCGTGCTGCTTTGACGGCGGCCGCCGCTGCCGCCGTACATCTTAAAGACGTCCGACAGCTTCATGTACTCCTGAGCGCCGACAGCCAGCGGCCAACAAGGGTCAGACAGCATGAGAAGCATTGAGGACAACACTGTACTCATGTACAGCACACACACAAACACACACACAGCGCGCTGGCAGAGATCACGTGTTGAGAACAAAAAACAGGCCTGTATTAACCAGTTCAAGTGCAGTTATTACAGCTAAAAGGTGCACGACAGACAGACGGGAGCACACCAAGCGACAGAAAGTGCATCTTTAGCATCACGACTGGCTGACACACAGCAGGACGTCACACACAGGGGTGGTGCAGGAACCAGGGATGTAGTGGTGAATACGAAGATAATAACCATTATACAGTCCTGGGTTCAGTGAGTCTTCCACTACATCTCTGGGCTCAGAACAGACAAAACCTGACGTGAGCTGGTTCTTCTTTAAACATAGTTCTTGTAAACTATGTTCTATTGGAAGAAAAAAACACTTGGCCAGGCACAGTGAACCACAGGAGCGGGGGAGTGACCGGGACACTGACGGAACACGCCTGGGGTGAGTTTGACAGACAGCAGGGGGAAGCAGCGGGCTTCATGCAGGGCTCGTTAGTCTGGTTACCTCCGTGGGGCTGCTGGGGTACAACTGACAGGGAGGGGAGGGATGTAAGTAGGAAGGAGAGGCTCGACAGAGGGAACGCTGGGAGGAGTGGACATCCTCAAACAACAGGTCGACCTCGCTGATATGGAGCGCTTCCTGTTTTAAACAGTTCGGGGATGAGAGCGTTTAATGGCTACAGGACACAAATACAAGATCTCTCCAGGACAGATAAAGTCAGACGTCCGGTGTCAATTTCATTTTCAGGTTTATCAACTCAAAATAACGACAACGATCAACAGTGTGAGGAAATAACAGTTTGACGTTCGGTATGTTTTGTGTTGTTTTGATGCTAGCATGCTAACCAGCTAGCCTCGGCCCGTCTCTTCTCATTACACCTCGATATACCTCAAGAGGAGATAGCGCCCCCATACAGTGTCAGCACCGAGCCTGAAGACCTCCTTCCTTCTCCTGTGCTAGTTCTATAAACAGCAATACTCCCCAGGTAGCCTGGCTAGCTGCAGAGCTAACTGAGCTAACAGCCAATGGCAGCTACAGTAATGGAGAAATGTATAAAGAGAATGCAGATAGCAGTTACTCCTGAAGTATGCCTCCCCCTCTCTGCTTTGGTCCGTTGCTGCAGCACCTCTATTCACCCTCTGTCTGAACGCTCCATTTCTGTACCTGTCTCTTTAAGGCTCCCCCTCCTGAAAAGCCCCGTCTGCTCTGATTGGTCAGCTCTCACAGGCCCAAACATGCACCGCCCCCCATGTTTTGGCATCAGCTCTGCCAGTGTTTTTGCAACGACAACCCTGCTGGGGGCAGTGACTGTGTCGTCGTGACATCACAACCTTACAGACGTCCTGAAGTTGCTGAGGACTTCGTTATCTATCTGAGCCATTTTAATACTCACACTATTTATAATCAAAACAGAAATGGAAACTCAATTTCTACAATATAGGATCTTTATAGTGAATGTGTGAAACATGAGTTCTGCCTGTTGCTCTCCCTCTCTTACAGCTTCTGGGAGGGAAACACTAATGTAGTGACCATTACAAGGTTAGTTTGCTCGACACACTGGTTATCAAAAAGTCATGATAAACACATCTTTGGATTAGTCTGATTACGCCAGCTGTGTTGAGCAGTTAGATTATCACCATGTTTTCACACCAACACCAAATGCAGTAGTTCTCTCACCTCTCTCATTGCCGAGGAGGACTTGGGGAAGCTCTTCCCCCCCGTCAGGCTGTGGTATCTCTTCTCCAGGGCCGACAGCCTCTCTTTCTCCTGAAAGAACACCGAGACACATGTTAGCTTGTTAGTCTTAAATAGCTGTCAGGATTATTGGAAAGTGCTCATTTGTAGAACTCTGCATCTGTAGCTCTTCTTTCTCTGAGAAACATCCCAGTCTGGGTGCGCTCGCAGCTTGACTCTGAACTACTCACCTTTTGGAGCATCTGCAGCGTGAGGGTCCTGTCTTTGGCCAGCCGCTCACACTCCTGAGCTGCCTGCATGCCGAGCTGGTTGGCCTGGTTCTCCAGAGCAGACACTTTCTCCTGAATGAGGTGACACAGAAGGAACTCATCTTTCATGTCCACTTTGAAAATAGCCTAGAATGTGTTGTATAACTATAAATACTAGAGTGGAAGGATGTGGTGGTGCAAAATGAAATGGCTTAAAACCTCCGTGCGGTAACAACAGATGTCGCTGGAGGCATTTTGTTGGTGTAAATCAAATAATTGTTGCAAAGAAATATAGAATTCCTGCAGTGATGTTGCCTCTGCAGTCTCCAGATGGTTGAGGCGTGTTCGGCTGCTGCCGCTCTGCCTGCTGTGTGACTGTACACTACTGAGTGAGCGCTACCCCAAACAGAACACATATTTTTCAAACCATAATGTGCATATTGTTGTTCTGCAGATGTTCTTCCTCACCTTCCTCTTGGCCACGCTGCCGTGGTACTCGGCTCTCTCCTGGAGCAGCTGCTGGCTCATGGTTTCTCGCTCCTCCTCCAGGCTGCTCTCTCTCTCCAGCTGCTGAAACTCCAGGTCCTCAAACTTTTTAGTTCCCGCCTCCAGCGCCTCTCCGTCCTGATGGAGAGGCCAACACACGGCGTCAGCGGGTCACGAACACAACAAGACACGAGACGCTATCTGCATTACTCATTTATAAAGCCATCCACTATTGTCAGTGTAGCGTAGCTGCTGACCACAGAGCGAAAACATCTTCGGAATAGCTGAAAACATTGCTGGAGCTCTCTTTTGGACGACTAAAGGCACACGGTGCTAAGTCAAGCAGACAGCCATGAAGAGCATGCTTCTACTGCAGCACAGCGACTGGTGTGTGTGTGCTCGGACACACAGGAGGCAAGGCATTTATATTACGTACAATATTTTGCATTGGAAGACTTGTATTTCTTATTGTCATTGGATTCTTCCTTTCATCACTTTCACTTCACTCTGCCACTTTAATTACTAAAGAACAAACATCTACCACATTGACTACAGAAATTATAGTACAAATACTACATGGCAAGAATCTTAATTACAAAATACGTGTGTCAATAAATCTCCATGTAAAATACTGATACTATAAACATGTAGTGTAAATCTATGCAGTGTCCTGCAGGTCTGTCTCAGGTGCCAGCCGTCCTCTCTGTGTGTCACTGTGCAGTCGCTGACAAGTTGAAGTTTCTCAGCACTTCTGTCAGCAGAGGACAGGCGAGCGTTTGAGTCCCTCGGCTCTCGAGAGTCTTTGTAGCACTTGTGAAAGACCAGACGGCCTGCGATGTCAATCCACTGACGCACAGCGCGAGATGAAAATGAATCATTTGCCCAAGTGGTCAAAGTGAGAACAAAGAACTCAGAATGTCATCGAGGTGTTCAAAGCCGCACACCTCGGGAGCAACGTTTGTTCTGTGTTTAGATGTTGTTCTACTTCCAGCTGAAGTGTGCTTCTGCTCTGTGGACTGGACATGAATTTAAATGAATCTGCAATGAAATATCTCAAACAGCCACGTTGTGTTATCTAAATGCAAGACAAACAAATTACGATACGATACGATACGATACGATACAATACGATACGATACGATACGATACGATACGATACGATACGAAGGTTTGACATAATCGCAGAGTCTGATTCATCACTGTCGACATACATCTAGCCTATGTTATTATTCTAACTGGTCAGAATCATTCATTTTCTTAGTCAGGGCTGCCCAAAGTGGGGCCTGCAGGCAAAATTAGACCAATGTCTAATTTTGTTTCATAATCTGAGCATTATCGGCAGAGTGACACTTTGGATCCGAGTACCTTTTATGCATTTTTACAAAACAAAACAACAGGTATTTGCTTTCAGCCTGTGTCCCATCATGAAGTTTCAGCGTAGGCCTTTATGGGAAAAATTGGGGCACCGCTGATCTAAGTGGTAAACCAGTCAGCAACGTATAATTACATAAGACAAGTCACAGGATGAGAGCGAGAGCAGACAGAGAATGGGTCTAGTCAGGGCCTCTGTTAATTGATTAGTGAGCAGTTATACAAATGATGTGAGCCATGACAGATCGCAGAAGAGATGCAGTTCAGATTCACACATGCAGAGCGGCACCACCAAATCGCATGACGCACATTTTTACCAAAGTGCGTCGGCGGCAGCTGAAGTGTCCGGGAGCCGTTTGTGTGCTCCTGTGTTGACCTGAGGTTTCAGTAGCATGTAGGTGTGCTGCTGCTGCTGCAGGAGGAGGAGGAGGAGGAGGAGGGAACATTCCTGCAGCATGTGGCAGCAGCACGTCTGCGAGGGCCACCGAGACGACTCCTCACAAATACCGAGTGCATGTGTGTGTGTGTGTGTGTGTGTGTGTGTGTGTGTGTGTGCGGTGGGCCCCTGCCTAAGGGTTAAAGGTGCCACTAGCACTATGTGCAGAGTGCTGGCACATACACTGCCGTGTGAATGCAGACGCAGTGGGAGGCTGAAAGTTTTTCAGGCTGGCTGGCAAACTGTTTAACAGACAGAACGGCTGCAGTGCCTCAGTTTTATGTCTATTCAGGCAGATTTTTTAATCCAAAAATTCACCGAACCAACGCAATACCTATAAAATATCTACAAGAGAGTGCAGTCTGGCTTTGGATCATCCTCACAGGATATAAGGGAAGAATCAGTTCCAACTCCTGTAGGGCTGGGCTGTACACATGAGTTCTTATTGTGATATGAGACAGTATCTGGTGTTAGATTTTGGATATGGGTAAATGATGATCGATGACATAAGTGTTGCCTTCTCCTGGTTTTAAAGTGATGTCTGAACTCACCACACTGTTCTACTAAAACTTGTCTTTACCCAGTCAGTCATGATATCTACATTTCTGATGATTACTGATCAGAAATCTCGTTGTGCTCATACAAGAGTCATCCCCACTGTATTGTCACAATATCAATATTGAGGTATTTGGTCAAAAGTATCGTGATATTTAATTTTGTCACATTTCTAAAGTGCTTTTGAGCAGATTTCAAAATATCAAGATATATACCCTGTTTCAAATATAACAATACTATTTTAATATTGCCCAGCCCTAGTGTCAACACACACAGTATGATGACCCCCTTGTCTGGTCCATTTTAACTAATTAATTTAAGAAAATAAACTTTTTAAATGATTTACAGGCCGTAGTTCACAGGAGTCACATGTATCTCTGTTCTGTTTTCTGTTTACTGCCATGAAAAACAATAATGAATTAATTCACAGAATAAGCCATTTAAATACCTAACTTAAGGGTCACTATGTAGTTTTGTAGAATAAATTCAAACTCAGAATTTTAAAGGGCAATGCTGCTGCAGAATGAATCCCGTGGGTGGGTGTGGAGGGTGGTGGTCTCTGTGTTTCTGTTTCACTGGCGACCCACCCTTTTGAGCTGTTCCTGCAACTGTTCCCGCAGCGACTCGGGACAGTTATGAAGCTGGTTCTTCAACTCAGCGTAGCCCTCCTGGAGGCTCTGCAGGGCCCGACGCTCGGCCTCAACATTAGCCCTCTCCTAGAAAGACACAACACACACCCAACACACAGAATGGATGGGCGAGGGGAGAGAGAGAGAGAGAGAAACACACTGCTCAAAATCCACGCCATGCAAATCAAAAAGCTGTAAGGTGTTAGCAACAGACACATCGGGACAGATTCAAAAGGCTTGGCAGGTTACAGGAAGTAGTCTTGGATCCGGAGATGACAGATGGTCTTAAAATATCCAGAAGACATCATTTCGCTCACATTTTTCTAAAACCACTCAATTAACTTAAATTGAAGTAACAGATACTACTGAACCAACATCACCTGCCACAGATATAACTTCAATACGCTGTGAGAAAATTGCCCCGTAATTTACTTGACATTTATTGGCCCCAGAATCCTCGTGTTCGTCTGAGAGTCGTGACATGTCTCGCTTGTTCTCAAAGTTAAAGCACATAAACTTCACGTCTCGGAGGAGCTGCTCCAGTTTCAGGCTCAGGAGTCAATCAATAACTGCTCTGCTGTTACGGGCTTCAGTGTGTCATCTTATAACATTTTCATTTTGATGTGTAAAAGTGAAAAAGGCTGACGGGTCTTTAAGGACTACCAGCGCCGACGCTCTGAAGTACAAGGCACAGTTCAGAGTGGAGGGGAAGCTCAGGTGAAGCTTTGAGCGCTTCAAGAGACTCATTCTTTTAATGCCATAATGCTGAAAGTCTTATTGTCAGTAGTAGAAGCACGGGTTCAAGAAGAAGCTTCTGCTAACACCACAGGTTTCAATGTCACATGTTGATCCGATTTCAACGCAGGATAACTTGTGTTCTCGGACAGAAATATGCACAGAATTCTCAGACAGGTTTATAATGTGGGAGCTAAAGCTACTGACTCAAACGATCATGAAAGACACACATACATTTTGTTGGGAAACCTGTGGAACCTTCACAGAGACACTGGGGAAACACAGAAAACCTTTCAGAAGAATTTAAAGGTCCCCTACTCTCATTTTCAGGTTTATACTAATTTTGAGCATTTTCTCTAAAATGTTGACTTGCTTTAATGTTGCCTGTATCTCACTGTCTAGAGTATGGGACCTTTAAAAACAAAAAGTTCTCTCTTGCTACAGTTAAAATGTGGTGGGTTTATATAAAAAGAAAAGAGGACCCTAAAACCACTACAGAAAGCATGCTCGTCGTTCCCCCGACCACTAAAAGAACACATTATACCAAGTCTCTGCAGTAACCCGTAGTGCCCTACAGAGCCAGAACAGTTTCCTGGCCCATCAGGTCTGTCATGCAGACAGGGAAGAACGAGGCGGGCAGAGTGGATCAGAGATACAGTAACTGTGAGCGCTGAAGAAGCAGAGGAAGGATTAGGAGTTAATGGATGTCATTAGTTAGCAGAGTCCAGCTCAGGAGGGGACAGAGGAGAGCTGACCGGAGAACAAACCACTAAAGCCAAAACATGCAAGAGAGAATAACCGAGGAACTCGATCCGGTCTTTTTTAGAGCCCGTGATACGGCTTCAGGTGTCAAAACATTCAATTCTACGAGACAAGGATGCTTGGTACAGACAGGAATGCTGACTCATGTGAGGACACCGACAGTGACAGAGCACAGAGGACCGTTCAGGAGACTGTGCAGGCAGTGAGTGTGTGTGTGTGTTTTCTCTCTGTGTCTTAACCTCAGCAAATATTTGAATCCTGGACACTCGACGGATTCAAATAAAGCATTTCGAATGTGAGCACACGGCTCTCCGTACCTTGTCTTTCTCCCTCTGGATGGCGCTCTCCAGCTCGTCCAGCTTCTGCTGCAGCTGAGCGATGATGTCCATCTCGGCCTCGATCTGGTCGAGCTCGGCCTGCCTCTCGCCCTGCAGCAAGGCACGCTCCATCTCCGCCTGGAGGAGTGGACCAAGGAAGGAATAGATGGTGATTAATCTGTGGTTGACAACTAATCAATGTATCTATTAATTGTTGCAGCTTCCGACTGAGGTCAAACACGACTCCGTGAGCATCTACTGTCACTACTCTACCTCTTGTTTGGACTCTTGCAGCTGTTGCTCCAGCTCCATCAGCCGGGTTTTGAGCTCATCGACCCGAGCGAGGACGCGGACCCGCTCGTCTTCCAGGTAACCGAGCTCCAGGCGACTGCCCGAACTGGACGAGTCCTCGTGCTGCAGGGAGGGAGGACAGAGGAGGTCAGGCTTTCAAGAGAGGAACTCAATGTTGTCCTGAGGTTGGTGGAAGAATTAGCACATATCTGGTGTCATGGGAACCACCTCCAATAAAGTCTTAATTTAAGAAATTGAGTTTCACATGACTTTGTACCATTAATAGTATCATATCTTTGTACAAAAGTTGAAAAAGCTCGAGCGAATAATACATAAACAACACTAAAAAAGCTTAGAGGTAAGACTTTCTTAATCAGCCCACTCCAGGCCAACTACAACCATGAGATCTGTGAAAGGTTTAGTTAGTTCTGATGCTCTCCACATTGATTTGACATAATTTGGATTAGATGGTGACCAGACCAATTCAGGTGCTGTTCCTTAACCTTATGATGTTCGGGAAAACCCTGGAATTGAAGCCAAGGGAGGGAGAGACAGACATACTGTCTCAGCCTGATGTACCAACAACTAAACTCTCTTTTGGTACAAAATGATTCATTTAAACCAAGTTACAATGACTGGAGCCTGGCTTAATAAACACAGTTTATTGGCAGCTTAAATCCAGAAATGCTGGCATTAAGAAAGCCTCACTTGTCACAACAAACACAGAGACAGAGAGAGGAAACATACATAGAGAGGAGGTGATTGATGAATGAGAAACATGCAGCAGCCAGTGTTAAAACACAATTGTCATTCCTTAAAAGTCAGCCTGCAGCGCTCCTACAAACAGCCCAGGAAGACAACAGATGGGTTTAAAAAGAGAGGAGCTGACTGAAGCTCTGTGGAGCTGATGTCTTCTTCTGCACACTTACAAATGTAAGAAATGATTACTGTAGACTGTAACCGGTATCCACAAAGCACTCTCTGTCGAGTCAGCTAATGTCCTCACACTACACACAGACTGTTTAACACACCGTGCAGCTTCATCTTCAGCCTGATGCTGGTGTTTTGACTGGTTATGCAGGGTCACTGATATGTTGGACAGTGAGCTCCACATTACATATCAAGCATGATGTTCACATCACATGCATCCATTCAAAAACATATTCTGAACAATAGCAGCAGCTCATCAACAAGCACACACACAGGATCTCCAAACAACACCTGCTTTTATGTAACGAGTCAGTATGTGTGTAACAGTTTAAACCAGCTGGTTTAATCAAAGATTGCAGGTTTTCATTTGAATCACACAGCACCCTCTTTCCAAAGGTGTACAAATGAGTGAAAATCAGATGATGTCACTAAGATTTTCCTCACTTAAAAGAGCGTTTGAGAGCAGAGGACACTTTACGATCCCAGCAGCAAATTAACTGACTTGGCCGATGATTCATGGTGTAATACATTATGTCTGCAGTCTGTGGATCAAAACAGCCACTAGACAGACGGACACTGGACAGCTTTCAGGTCCCGTATCATTCTCACTTTCAGACTCATACTTATGTGCACTCATACTTATTTTGAATATCTATGAGAACATGTTTGAATATGTGAATATTGAAAATTCTATCCCTTGCTGCAGCGCCTCTATTCATCATCTCGGCCCCCTCCTGGAAAGAGCAGTCTGCTCTGATTGATCAGCTCTCACAGGCCTGAGCAGGCCCCGCCCACCACACCACACAACAGTGTCTGAATACGGCCTGTGTGCACTTCTCTGTAAATTAAGCGTCACTATTTATGCTGCATGTTGACCTGCTTTACAATAAAATGTTCTATAATATTGGGACTTGACCCTGAATGGATTGTGAAAAATAAAGACTGAATTTATTGTTCTGTGTTGATGTTGAGAAGTTTGGCCTGTGTATAGATATTAGGAGGAATGTTTGGTTCTAAGATAAAACTATGGCTTTTCACTCATGGACCAGATTTCCACAGAGTATAAGAAGCACACAGTGTGTTCAGAATGAAAACCTGCATACTCAATGGCTAAAGACCAACTGTTGACACTCATTCAGACACTCAGATGCACCATGTGACTGATGACAAGTGACCAACTTCTGGTCATTTCTTCAGGATCTTATTGGAAACCCCTGAAGCTCACTTTAAGAAGCACAGGTGAAGCAAAGCCGAGCACATGCTGGTTCCACAGCGGCATGCAGGGAGCGTCTTGGTTGGGAGATAAGCGTTCCCTCTGACCTGTCTGTCTCCATTGTGCAGTGCTGATACTGTGGTGGGAGCAGGAGATGTCCTCACCTCCTGATGAGTGCTCTCTGTACTACTACACTCCTCCTTCAGGTTCTCCTCGTCGCTCTCCCTCTGTCTCTGCAGCAGGCGGAGCGTGGCAGAGGACGGCGTCCCACCTAGGACATTTTCCATGGACGGTCTCCGGACCAGGCCATCTGTCAGGCCCCCGGGGAAACCTGTCCTCCCTGAGCCCAGTGGTTCCAGGCCTGTGCACTCTCCTTTGTTGTACTCGGCACAGAGGTTCAGGATGGTCTCCAGTCTTTGCCTTTCCTGCGGGACATCAAGCAAAGAAGGACATCAGGTTAGGGTTTGACTGATCTCTCTCATCCTCAGCTGTTCCCTTTGACATTTTAAACGCAGTCTAAAACACATTGTCAGCCACTTACACAGACTGTGACTTTAAATCTGAGCCTGTGTTTGGCTGCTTAGCAACACAAACTAAAATTGAAAAAAATCTAGCTGACTAGGTGTATCCAATTTTAATAAAGGGACCAATATCACACACTCATATAATATTAATGTAAGCCTCCATCAGATTACATCCAGTCATGGTATGGACAATGTCCCTGACATTTCATTTCCTGTCCAACCTGAAGATGACAATCTGAAGATGGCCAGCTCAGACTGAGGAGCAGAGAGCAGAAAATAGATTTCATATTTCAAACTAGAATGAAAAAAGTAAAGCTGTCGTCTCCCTAACACCCTTTTTGACTGAGCTGAATCCTCACGAATCCAACCGAGCTGATGACAGATGGGACTCTACTCTTTAAATCAGCTTCTATGTAAATACTAAGAGATATTTATGTCAGTGTATGTGTAGGGGGTATTTGTCCTGAATCAGATGCCAAATAAATGATGGAACACTTCAAATAACATTGAACAGAAAGGTAAAGTGAACTGCAGGCGTCTATTAACGTGGGAAGAGTCTTGAAATGAACCCTGGGTGATAAGCAGTGTTACATTAACCCCAATCTGGTGGAGAGGATAGATTTAAGGAGCCAGCCTCAGTCTCAGTGAGAGCAGACATGAAGTTTGTCGTGACGTCTCTCAGCCCTGAAACAACACAGCAGCCCACGCTGCCCTCTCCCCCCGGGTGCTACCACTGCCCTCTCCCCCCTGGGTGCTACATGGGAGTCAGACTGTGTGACTGGTGGTCCAGCTGTCACTCTGAAGGTCAGCCCACCTATGGGGGGCCCCTGGCAGACCAGGCCAACAGGGTGACCTCTGAACTCTAACATCAGCTGCTGTCTGCTGCTGTAGGCCTCAGCTGCAGACACAGCGTCTCTGAGGCTGCACAGCCACACAGCACTGAGTCGTAAAGATACAGTAGTGGTATTCAGCCTGGATGCAGTCGTTCAGCTCTCAGACTAACAGGATTATTTTAAAGGTATGAAAACAACATTTGCATCAATATTAATCAGACAGATTAACAGTGCGATACAGTGAATGATGGGAAGTCATAAGCAGAAGTTTGTGTCGGGTCCTATGCCGTGTACGAAACCAACATTAGCTGTGGCTAAATGTAGCTAAAGTTAGCAAACTTTACACATTAGCTTAAGAACAGCTAATGCTGATCAACAGTGTTTTATTGCTTTGAAATAGCACGGTATTCAATTTTTGCCGCTAGTGATCTCTTCATGAAAACAAAACAAAAGACATGAGAAGTGTGGGATTATGGGAGTTGAAGTCTTGATGTATCATATAAATAAAAAAACATCATTGCCGATGAAGATCTACTCTCTGACTCTCTTCCAGACGTTATAACGACAGGCGACCAAATTAAATACACTGTTACCTTGAGTAAGTATACACAACTCAAAAAGATATATAACTGAAATGGCACTCAGTAGAGCGCATACCTCCACCAAGGCCTAACAGTTCCCCTCAATTCAATCAGGCCTAATCCAATATCTTCTCCGTTTACCCATGGCAGCTGAAAAAGCATGCCCTCTATGAAATCCTACCTACATTCATTAGATCCAGATTTTCATTTGGGTCCCCATCAAATTGTAACCACTCTTAGAAAGTGTAAAAAAATTCCAGGCTCCATCCTTTTATTAACACAGACATTTAATAAGTCTATTCTGGGTTTAGGCCCATCCTCCATCCAAGTTGGGTGGAGATCTATTCAGTAGTTTTTGTGAAATTCCTTGCTGACAAACCAACCGACCAACAAATGGACACAAGTGGAAACATAAGCCAACGAATGTGAAGTCGGTTTTTAGACATTTTTATGTGCAAATGTTCCATACCATATACTGATATATAAGATCAACACAGCATCTTTCAGAAAATATGTGCGAATTCTTTTCAAAAGTTACAGATTTTAGTCATTTTGTGGTATTCAGTGAAACACCACTCAAAGCATTTGCATCAGGGGCTTACTTTCAGCTGGTTTACCCACCATCATGCCGAGAGTAACTCAATGTGGATGTTTATGGTCAAATTTAAACACACTGACTGTTCACACAACTGGCGATGAGTGAAAACTATCAGACTCAGCTTTGAAAAACTCATACTGCTCAAACTGTACCTCATCAGACTCTCCCCTCAACAGATATGAATGTATTGCAAACAGACTATCTGGAGCCAAAGAAGCACTGTGTTACTTTACGCTCCTGTTAATTTGTTCAGGCCCTGTTACTTGTCGTGTAGGAATACTTGGCAGCTAAATTGTTCTCGCCCACAGACAAACGTCCTGATGCATCCCCACCCTCACACTGCAGAGAGCACAGCCTTCACACTGAGGGAGCATCTGCATGATGAGGAGCTCAAGCCCCACATTAGCTTGAACCTGTAATCTGGGACCAGTTAGCTTTCAACTGAGTGGGTGTGTTGAAAGACCCCTTTGGGCTGTGGAATATTCACAAGAAACGACCAACTTCAAAACATTTACTGGCAAATCTACAACTACTCATGAGTCCTCCCACTCAACATCTGCTCGAACATACACACAGATTAGACCACTCAGCGTTCTGACGCCTGTCTCGTTCATGTCGAGGGAGCTTGATTGAAAGCTGGCACTATCATTGTCTCATTTGATCGCCAGACAGCCTTTAAGCTACTGAACCTGCGTGATGGATGAGGAGCGGGATCACAGACACATTTCAGACCATTAAATGTGTTTGGCTGCAACATAAATCAACTTGACGCAGCGTCAATGCCTGACATATGCAAACTGCGCTAAAATTATGCTCCTAATCAACTGCATGTTGACAGATCTGCGTGAATTCCATGTTTGCTGTTTTCTCATGTGGGTCTTTTAAATACCAAAGGAATTTTTATGTTTCGAGGTTGCTGCTGCCACAGGCACTAAAAACCCTTTAGTTTCTAAGTCTGTAGGTCTCTTTGTAGATATCATTAGCAGCTCCCTCAGGGCTCTGAGAAGGAACAAGGTAGTACACAACGCATGAGCACGATAATCCAAAGCTTTTTACTAGATGCCAAGCTCCCATGTCCCAGTTGGACATTTTAAGGTCTGGCTGCAAACATAATTCCACAATAGTTCAATAAGGCTACGCAAATAGAGGCCTTTCTGTTCTGCCCTGATGAATGACTAAGACATAATTCCCAAAATACAGCAAATAGCTTCTCTCTTTTAAAATTAGCATCATAAAACCTGTAAACAAAAGGTTTCCCAGCCACTCATCTGAAATCTGGTGTCAAAAATAACTTCTATCGTAAATAAATATTAAAAACCTGGGTATACTCACTTTCATGGTGGACCCCGTGAGCAGCTCGAACCTTGAAATGAGACGCACACTCAGGCCAAGAGAGCTTGGGCCAAAAGACAGATGAACAAACACTGGCCTATAATAGCCAGTAACAACCCCCTCCATGACACCAGCACAACAACGAACCCCCGTCCTGTGGGAGGATCAGAGGGTGATGGTGACGGAGCTCCACGGCAACATTCAATCATCTGCTGCTTAGAGGAGCTGCTCACGTCTAAAACACAGGTTTCGTATTGTTTCATATCTGAGCAGTTTCCATGGTTAGAAATGGCAGATGTGCAAACATTACTTACAGTAACACTCACAAACCAACACGTTTAACACATACAGCACAGGTGCCACAACAGGCCAATGTGCATACTGTCAGTCATGTGTGAACTTCATTAGGCTGTCTGCAGATATCACAAGGCAAAATGAAAGTGCAGGAGAAAGGTGGAAAAAGAGTGTATTGCTAATTTTGAAACAATAAATGCAGAAAGTTAGTTAAAAGACAAAGTCTAACTATGTAGGTCATGTAAACTGTGTTTATCTTGGAGGGAAAAGAACAAAGACACAAAAGACTCAGAGAAACCCTGACACCACAGGACAACGACTGGCCTAGCTTAAAAAAAGCTAAATATATAGCTGTATATTAGCTAGCTAGCTATACTGCTGTTGAGTGGGTGTTAACCCTTTTCTTTTTCTTTTTTTTTTTACAGTATTCAGCCCACAGTGTCACGTCACTGGCTTTTGCCTAGACCCAACTTGTAGCTTGAAAGATGCCATCACGCTAGCTACATAGCTAACTAAACAATGAGTCAGTTTACAAATACCCAGTAACATTAATATTAACACATCATGTCAACACGATATCAAGCCATCACTACAGCTTTTAACATTACTGGATATAGTATCTGTTGTGATTGTTTACAATACATGGGGACAGGTTGAACAGATATGTAGCGAGCTAACAAGCTAAACCGATCCAGACACAAATTCTATCAAAGGAAATCGTTTGCAAAGAATAAAAAAAAACAGATCTCTACAAGTCTCTACAATCTGAACTTGTCTGTAGTTCCTGTCCTGCACACCTGACCTAATTAATTCCCACACATAGCATGCTTTTAGGTTGCATTTTAGGTCGATCAGGTGGGTAAACAGAGATTGAAAGAGAGAGAAAATTATGTAAAAACCCACAAGTACCACGATTAACTCTGGACCACCTCCTGAAATACAGGAGGCTGATCTGTATCTGTTACCAGTAGAAACAGCCTCTGTGAACGCTGCTGTGTCACCAGGGCAGGAAAGAGAAAAACCAAGTCACAAGTCTGAAACCACCAACAATGTGATACACACCAACACCTTAAGCTCAGCTTAGCCATATTTGCTAAACACCTCCTGCAGTCAGACGCTGAAGTCATTTTTAATAACCATCTGTGAACACAGACAAACTTTGCCTCGATGATTCATCGCTCAGGTCAGCTTTCTGTATAACAGTGCATCCTGGAAATCTTCTTCTCATTGATGAATTCCCATATTGCCTTTAGAGACTTATCAAGTCTACCTTGTTAACAGTGAAGTAATCAAATGGAACAGTACTGTAGGTGGGTGACATTTGTGTTTGAGTGTACAGTTCATATAAATCCCATACATGTGAGTTTTACAGAAAGCCTTAGTGCAGGGTCAAAGTCCTCCAGACTCAGTGTCTATGAGAACGGAGGGGGTGACCCTTCCAGACAACCAGGAGCTGGTGGAGGAATGCCTGGTTCTCAGAGTTCTCCGAGCTCCAGCTTTCATCCACCCCCAGACAGCAGTTCACACATTCCACAGCCCCCCATGTCTCACCTGGTGGGTGGCTCTCCTGACAGCTGGGTTCCATGAACACACCTGAGGTTGAACATGCTGTCGGTGATGTATCTTTTAACATTCGATTATTCAATGCCAAAAATTAACAAACTGCCGTTTTGATGGGGTAGATAGATTGTGCTATTTGATCTTTGAGCGATGGTGAACGATGGTGAACGATGGTGAACGATGGTGTACCACGTTGCTTTAATAAACTCATTATGGAGTATTATTTGGTCAGCTGCTGTCTCCTCTTTCAAGTGTTAAAATGTTGTTTTGTTTTCATAAGAAATGTGCGGCAGTTAAGAATAATCCCCTTCATTTACTCTCACGTGTATGCCACTTTTCCGATGTGACATCTTACATCTCACTCAGCCAGTTTTTCCTCATTTAGTCGGCGCGCTCTCCTCACTTTATTCTTTACTCTCTGTATTTTCATCCTCCCAGCAGTCAGCATCTCTTCCTCATGTCTCCCTCTCTCCCCTGAGAGTCACCGTCTCCTGTTTTCTCTCATGCCCTTTAATGTTCCTCCCTCCTCCTTCCCCTCCTCCTCCCCGGGCACCCCGAGGCCATTCCCCGCCTGTGCACCTTTGATCAGAGCAGATACTTTGCTGTGCAGCCGTATTCTTCTGCGCCGCGTTCGCCTACGTCACAGGCGTAAACACGGATCTCACGCGCATAGTATTTCCAGACTAAACCGGGAAAGTTCAACAAAGCCTTATTCTCTACATATATCTGCGAGCGCTCTGTAACAGTCTGCAAAACAAACCCCATTCATGATCAGACTCGGATCCTCGGAGGGTTCATCGCGTTCAGGTCCCGGGGGAGGAACAAACAGATGATCCTAACAAGGGTTGTTTCTTTTTCATTTTCTGCCGCTGTATTTTTTTCCAAGCTCTGTGGAACACATGAGCATCAAAGCGGGCGCAGGGAATAGGACAAGGAGGCTCTCCAGCGGCAGCCAACCTCTCCGATTAATAAGCTGGTGGTCCTCCGTGTTGGTGTCACCAGCACCGATCTCAGGATGAAACTGTGGAGTTGCTCCTACCGGTGGGGGCGGCTGGCATTTAAACCGCTTCGACTGGGATCCAAACCCCCGGAGGCGTCTCTGAAAGTGACGACCGGGTTCCAGTTATCACGTCAAACACTCCCAGCACAGAGACGAGAACATCAAAGAGCAGATACAGTGATTAAAGGCACGATGGGAGTCGTGTTTTCACATCCTGTAAACACTGCCGCTGATAATAAGCAGGCTTATGGCTCGATTATTGTTACAGGACGGCGATAAGACCCGGCCTGCAAGATGTGCAGCCAGTTGCATCAGCTTTGTTAAGTAAAACAATTTGCTATGCGTGAGACATCAGGAGATTAAATATCAATCTCCCCCCAAAAAACTGAAAGTCAATAGCAGCTGGTTGGTGGAGTAGCGCTGCCGTACTGTACAGCCATGTGAGAGTTTAGCCGGAGGAGGTTTAGACAGCAAAGTAAACAGCAGCACCGAGCACACAGCCACACATACACAACTGATGTCAGAGCCCGACCAACACTCGATGCTTGGGAGGATGCAGATACGGATATCAGGAAGTAAAGATGTACATGACCAATATATCAGCTGGGCTTTAATACAAACATATAAACACACACTTGGTGATGATCCGTCAAATGTGGTTACCAAACACTTGAAAAACATGTGAAAAAGATAATTATGTAATGGAGGCAGTTTATGTAACAATACATATTACTTCTTCAACCACATCTCGCATTATTCACCAGCTGTTTCATCAATTAGTCGACATACAAGAGAAAAAAAAATGCATTCACACATTTCGCTCCCTCTCTCCTCCAAAACAACCTCTGCCGTCCCTCGATTGTTACAACCACATGCATCTCTTCTGCTCCATGTCAGCCACCTACATCGGTGCAGGCAGCCCCGCGGCCAGCACCAATGTAGGTGGCTTGTAGGTGACTCGGTGACCTCCTGACCTCACTCTGCAAACAAATCCACCTCTGCACAACATACGAGCTCTGAGTTAAATCATTCTGGCACTATTTCTGTTGTATAATTATGGAAAACTTCCCTGGTCCACCTTCCACTGAAGTGATCTTTCACCTCTAACTGCAGGACATTACGGTCTGTCATGTAATTCCCTACTTGTCCAACTGTCCCTTCAAGTGCCCGACAAACTGTTTGGGCTTGACAATAATATGGCTGTTCTGTCATTCATTACATGTTACAATATCCTGCTGGTTCACTTGAGATGTCACTTGAAAAAGCACCTACACAGCAAGTTTCTACCTGCCTGTAAACATGTGACACATTTCTCAAGCTCCGCTCATAAAAGCCTCCCCTGTGGAGAGGCAGTGTGAAAGCGTCCCTTGTTAATGAGCGAGCCAGCAGAGAGCTTTCAGCCACAGCGTCACATGTAGGCAACAGACCTCTCCAAACAGTGCGTATATTATCCAGACCAGACCAGAGAGCCATCACAGGACCATCAGCAGTCTATTTCAATCCAGTCGGAGAGCAACAAGTGGAGGAGCGTTGGTAATATTAGCAGCAGCGTTGGTTACCTTCATCAGAGCTGTCAAGCCGTTGAGGAAGACGGGCTTCTCTTGAGCCAGAGCCAGCAGATACACCACGGCCTGCTCCCTGCTCAGGCTCCGTCTCAGCACCGGTACAGTCCTGCTGCTGCCGCCCAGCACATGATACCGGTCCATGTTACACACACACACACACACACGCAGGATCTGCTGTGCAACAGGGCTGGTAGATGTTGCTTCTGCACAGCTCCTCCTGTGCTGTAAAGTGATTTCACAACTGGCTGTGCTACTTTGGGACGGATGGAGAGCGGCCTACCCCCCCACCCAACCACCCCCACCTCCACTCAGGTCTTGTGAGAGGAGGTGAGGACGGGGGCGGAGTTAGAGATCATAATGTGTTGGGGGGAGGCATGCCGGTTGGTTCTAAGAAAAGCAGAGAGCTAACTTTATACACAGAGCAGAACTTTACTCTGAATGCACCGGCCGGGCGTCACCTGAAATAGTCTGATAGATGAATCCAGGCAGGACGTGTGCGGGCTTTAGTTTCAGCTGTTTCATGCAGAAAACATCAAGGTGGAGATAACTGGTTTCACACATGCTTCGAAGGACTGTTAAGCTGAAGCAGTTGACTCTGCTGCATATTTACATGTGATGCGGTCAATGCAGTGTTCAGCGTTCAATGTTCTCTTGGTATTTACGTGATAACGCAGCAGATGAGCGCGTCCCTCTGAGGTGGACTGTGATTCATTTTACCTCAAGTAATGAAAATGTCCAACAACAATCTCAAAATGTCAATGATGTCACTAAGTGTGGTAAAGATGTGACATAAGCTGTTAATAACATTGTTGGAAACATTTGTGATAATGTAAGTACACAGCTCAACAGAATATATAACAAAAGGTCTAATCTTTTCTATTTTAGTTTTTGTCTTGAAGGAAGCACTGAAAGAAAGAAAAATGTATAAAATTGTTACAGCTGAAGCAATTGGTAAATTAATTGGTAGTCGACAGAAAATAAATCACCTATTTTGGTATTTAATCAATGGTTTAAAGTCATTTTTCAAGCAAAAGCGTAACATTCAAACATCCTCTTGCGTTTCAGTTTCTCCAGTGTGAAGATTTGCTGTTTCTCTTTGTGACTGTGAACTAAATCTCTTTGGGTTTTAGACTACTGGTTGAACAAAACAATCTCAACTTGGTTCACAGACCAAGTGATTAATAACTTGATCAAGAAAATAATATATGTTTTGGCATTACATTACATTTATACACTCAGAGTTTGTGCTTTTGTATTTCATGCTCTACTCTGAACATGACAGCTGTCTTAATGCACTTAGTGTTTTACAATGTTCTGTTCCTAAGGACACTTAAAGTGCTCAAATTAAATAAATAATAGTATGACATAAACAACCATCTGAATAAACTTGGACAGACTGTCTCTTCAGAACAACAAATGGTGAACAGATGAGCGTGTGATGAGTCAGATGTGTGTGGAGGACTGCAGGCTTGAAAGGTGTTTATAGTATTTTTTTTTTTTACTCTTCATAAAGTTTCAACCTGATTGGACGTACAGCCATTCTTCATGAGAGGGTGAGTCTCCACCGTGTTACTGAACAGTGAGACGTCCCCCTCTAGTGGAGAGGTCACACAACGGCAGGCTGCACTGCTGCACTTACAACACACCTCTTCTAGAATTAAAAATGTGATCTTCCTCTGCTGAACGTTCTCTGATGCTCAATTTAAAATGATGGAGGAAAATAACAGCATGCGCCGAGTGACACGACGCGGCCTCATCTTGTTGTCAGTCGAGGCGTGTTTGTTGGTGTTGTCTCGGGGCTGGATTACTGCAGCTTTCCTTCGGGTGACCAGAGAAACAGATTTATCTCTGTCCCAGATAAAGAGCCGCAGAGTCTACTGGGCCATCTTATCTGCCGCCGTCTGTTTTCAACCAAAAACAGGAAAAAAAATCACAGTCATGCGGCTCATGATGATCTGAACCAGTGACACGAACACGCACAGAGGCAGGTTGATCCTGTTGTCTGAACAGAAAACCACCTGTGATTCTGCAGAAAGTCCCCTTCAGCTTGAATAAAGTTACAGCTGCTAGTCAGTGCAGCGCTCTGTATCAGTGTAGGTGCAGGATATATTTGGCCGCCTAGGTGGGCAGCTCGGTGCCCCGCGGTAGCTGGACATATTTGGCCGTGTACTGTACGACGGCGCGGTACACATGTGGTGTTCTGCTCGACGGCGCGAGGGTATATTTGGTGCGCTGATCCTAATGGACGGCAGCAAAGATCCCAGCCATGCGGGGAGGCCTTTTCTCTGTGGCACCAACAGCCCACATGTGTGACATCCTGCTGGGCAGAGTGGACACGAGGCCAGAGGACGACGGAGGAAACAGGGCAGACCTGCTCAGGTTATTGGTGTCAGTCTAGCCTATGATGATGATGATAAAGGCCAGAGTCTGACTTCCTCTAAATCAAATTTCTGCCTGAGGAGAAAAATTCAGAGGCGAAGCCCCCGTCCCCTGATTTCAAGGTCAACTCCACATAAAAAAACACTCACTTGAGTCTCTTTGGACTTGAGTGTCCAGTAAAAGGCTTCACGCGGGCCTTTATTAAAGATGCATAAGGCGATCTGTGACCTTCACCGAGCTCCAGCAGCTACCAGTGAGGGTTGCAACAACAGATCTGCTTCTCCACAGGACTCTGGCTGAGTGCACCCCCCCCCCAAACCCACCCTTCCAGCCAGCGCCACACAATCAAGCCAGCTAATTAGAGTGGAAATCAAACAGGAGCGCCTCATCAAGAGATAATGTTTCACTGTGTAAAATTAACTCAATGCTCGACTCCAAAATAGCTCCTGACAAAGTGATACGGAAGCTCCTCTGTCATTTGCTATTCTGGTTTTAGAGAGAAGCCTTGAGGCTTTTTTTCAGGAGCTGAAATGTTTTGCAATTTCATCTGCATGCAACACTGCACAGGACTTATAGAGATAAAGTGAGGAAGCCTATGGTCCGCTCATTAAAAACAATGATGCAGTCTTGACTAACGACATAGGAAAGATTAGGTCATCGGTGTGTGTGTGTGTGTGTGTGTGTGTGTGTGTGAGAGAGAGAGAGTCTGCCACAGACGAAGCACGCTGCGACTCGGCTCGGACGCCAAGTGTGTTTGCCAAGACAGCGTGTCAGTCAGACGGCCATGTGGAGCGAGCGGTGCCAGGCTGGACAGCTTGGATCAGACGGTTACCGGACGACGGTCTTCCCTGCAGACTGGTCATTAGAGAGGGCTTCACCTCCGGCTCCAGAGGACGACATGATGAAGCTGAATTAAATGCTGCTGAAGGAGGTTTCCCTGTCGTCTGGCTCTGGTATCACTGATCAAATATGGCGCTGCTCATGTAAATGATGATATGATTTGTCTGTTGCTGTTTTCTTGTAAATGAAGATGTATTTTGCATAAGAATCTGGGAACTAGTATGGTGTCAGAGGCGACTTGCGAGAGACAGAATTAAAACTACAGATATTCTGACCAGGACAGTAGCTGCGAGGACTGTGGGAAGAATCTTTGTTTTCAATTTCCAGCTGTCCGAAGTAGCTTCCATCTGTCTGTACCATCAAACCTGTCCCTGCATCTCTGCAGTCCAAGGTAACTCTGAGACACTGAAGGAGAGACGGTGATTTCTTTCTGTAAAGCTACTCTTGGTGATGTTATCGCTGCACTGCTTGAGACATCCGATTAGTTTCTCATTATTTTTTTACTGTTTCATCATCGTTTGATTAACTAACAAGCAACTTAATAACTTGCAGCTGCCAAGGATCCTGACTTCCAGCTCCTACTATGAGTTAAGCTCTGACATTAAAGCATCTAATTAAAAGATTGTTAAAGTCGTAACACACAATAACCCCATGACATCATCGGGCTTATTTTCCTAGACTCGACAAAGCTCCTCCACAGCCACAGAGGACATGCTACGAGTGTTTTCACAGTGGATGCTGAGAGATGCAAAAAATCAAAAGCGTAACAGTAAAGATCTCAGAGGATGGATTGTTTGTAAAAGTAGCTGCATCATACCAACATACTGAACGCCAGCGCCACCAACGTGCCCCTGCAGCATGCTGGAGTCAGAGTTCAACCACATTGTGCTGAACACAAAAAAAGAGTTACAAGAATGGCACACAGCAGAGCATTTTTCATCAAGATCCGTACATTATTCCATCAGAAATCAACAAAAATGTTGAAAAATGGCATATTTCACAATGTTACAGAAAGTGAGTGAAAGATTCCTGGATCTGTCCTTTTATTTTACAAAGAAGTATCAAATATTTCCAAAAGCTTTCCACTAACTGGGTTGAAAAAGTCTGAATGCCATACTGTAAATATTTTAGGTAAAGCCAACGGGGTAATAATCAATTCTACAGTGTGATTAAACTGCAGTTCAACATCACCAACAGGCCAAAGCCTGAAAGTTCACCATCAGCCTGATAGGCCTCAGTATCTGAGTGGATGAGAGCATCAGTGGAGCTGCAGACTCCCGGCAGCCTCCCGCTGCCTCTGAGCTGTGTACTCCTGTTGATTTCACAATAACGCTCTCTTTCCTGAATAAACCTCTGCGCGACTCGCTGTTCACATAACTTTGTTTTTTGGTAATCAGTTGTGTGAATGAGTAGCAGGCTGTGTGTGAAATGACTTTAATGTGGACGCTCTGGGGCAAGAAAAAAAAAATCTGTCATGACAGTGAGTCAACTGTGACTAATTACAGGCCCTGCAGCTCCACGCCCGCCCTCCTCAACAAGCTGAGAGTTTCTGCAGCACGAAAAGTACAATAACATCGCCGGCTGCGGAGGAATCCTGCTGAGGGGTTTCAGGCGGCCCTCGCTCGTCCCCGGATGCCTTATTTCCCTCCACAGAAACATGTTGTTCACCTTGTGTGCCGGGCACTATTTGCACATCTAATGTCAATATTTTCTTCAAGTGCCTGGAAGTTGGACGAGTCCAAAGGTCGCTGTGGCTAATAACCTTTCAACTGGGACAAAGGATTCAGGTTTTGACTGATTGGAGAACGTGAAGGCTAATATGAGCAGTCGAGGCGCAAACAGCCTGTATGATACATCATGACGAGAAATTACAATTTAGTGTTTGTCCTACAAGTGTTATTGTTGTAAGTGTGAAAAAGCCTGTAGAGCACAATAAGAGACACAAACTGATGACATTCCTTTGGGTTAGCTGTAGTCGTTGGGGAACTCTGGAAGACAGAGCTGCAGGGATGACTTCTGTAGGCTAACCTGGAAGTTTGCATCAGCCTGGTTCCCTCCACAAAAAGTCTATTGTTTTTACATAGAAATTTGGATTATTGCAGAAAATAATCTCTGCGACAAACACAAGTTTACATTTTCACAGATGAACTTGTGTTTTTTGAAGCGAAAAATGTAATCTCTAGCAGTAAAAGGCTAATGTGACAACATCACGGTCACATGACTTAAACATCATCACCACTAAGCATCTCACTACACAATACTACACAGGTTTTCTATAAACTGATCAATGTACAAGTTGTAAAGTCAGAGTCAGAACAGTTTGAAGCTAAAGTGGGCCTGTAGAGACGGACTAGTGAGCAGATGAGTCTCTGTGTTCGCTGTGAGGACGTTTAATGTCCCCGACAACCTCTGTAGTCTCATTCAGACACTTGTTAGCAACAGCTGTTTTTAACACACAGCAGAGCTTAATAATTCTACTGTGGGGCATTTAATTATGTATTTATGTGGTAGAACAAAATGTGTACATATCTTCAGCCTGTGGTAACCACAGACCTTATTTAAGACATTTACCGAAAACACATTCAAAAAACCCACTGACTGTGAAACGAGGAAACTGGAAGTGGACAAATGTGATTTCTGGGTTTTAGACAGGACTCATTCCTGCAGCACTCAATCAGCTGCTGCCTTTAAATGAACAGTTATCAAACTAAACATTTTTAAAAAGGTAAAAAAGAAGAACTGAAATCCTGATGTGAGGAGTTAACCTCCTCGTCTACTAGCCTCTATAACTAAAGTGTTTCTGTATTTGAGCTTTTCAGAAAAACTCGAACATGTTTCAGGTGTTTACTATGGATATTCTAAGATAAAAAAGGATCTATTACAGTATCAGTTGCTACGGTTTAAACCTTTTCATGATTCTATTAAGCTACACAATTACTGAGTATACAAAAAACTACAGATTCCATGAAATAACTTATAAATAAAATGAAACAACTTTTGTGTTGTATCGTTACCCCGTCTAAAAAATGTGACCCTCCCTGTTCTCATGGGTCACCACAAACAGTCAACCTCATGTTTAACCTGCGCTGGTTTGTGGGAACGTATGTTTTTTTAAAAGCCACTAAATCTGAAACATCAGGAAACAATATTAGATTTCTTTTTTAATTATCATTTTGTTCACATAACAAATATTTTACTTACTTCTGAACCTGACATTGAGGTGTTATTCTGTCAAACTCTGTTTCCTCCATCCCTAACCCCCCAACCCTAACCTGAGAAACCTGTGAAAACCAAATTCTTTTTCTCATTCTGAGCAGACAGTAGACATCTGTGGGCTAACAGAAATACCTTGATGATACAGAAAAAAGGTAAGAACATTCTGACTTGTCCCTGTAGTTTGAGTAGGGAAAGCTAAGAGACTGAATCACAGAATAACTTACAGAGTACTGAGGTCAGAGACTGCGGTACCCTAACCCTAGCTCCAGGCTATCTCTGTGATGCTAAAGCCATAACCTAACAGGAGCCCTGACCATTAACTTGCGTGTTTCTAAGTCTCTGGCCTTGTAGCATTTAGCAGAGCCCACTTCACTGCTAAGGGTTAAACACAGTGCCAGTGTACAGATCTGGTGGTGCCGACACACTGTTTAACTGCCAGGCCTCTATAGGAGGCACCAGAACATGACCCGGGACACAGAGAGGGAGGGCACGTCGTCTCAGTCTCCCAGCTGAGCCGCCTTCACTCAGACTCACACTCTCAAAAACACCCATTTTGTAATTACAAGCAGGGCGGACAAACGGCTCCTCACGCAGGCACAAACACATATAAAGACTTTTTAAAGGACTTTGTCTCGGCAGTTTCATTCAGACTGGCAGACAAGTTCAAGATGTCTAACGCCACTCCCTCCCCCCCCCGTTCAGTTTAGGAAACAACAAACAATGTGGTTGCTATGGACTCATCTGGGCACTCCTGAGACCAGCAGTTTAGACAGCAGACGGCTAACTTACAGACAGTTCACTGAGATGGTTTACGGGCCTGGTTACGCCTCCTTTTGCAAACAAACATTGAAATACTGCATTCGTGACACTCGTCTCCTCCAGGAGGTCACACACACTGAGGTTAGACCAAACCTCTGCAAGAATATTTACAACATCTGATTGCAAACTGGAATTCTTGTAGTGATAATCAAATTAATGGCAATCTTTTAGATCAGTTAGAATGCACTTGGGGCAGGTTTCTGACCTCAGTGAAATCCTCTCACATCACTCTGGAAAAATGTGTTACTATTGTTACTTGGGCGGCTGTGCTGTGGCTCAGCGGGTAGAGCAGTTCGACCAGTGTTCGGGAGGTCGCTGGTTCGAATCCTTGAGCAAGATACTGAACCCCAAAATCGCTCCTGATGTGCACTTGGCACCTTACGAGGCGGCCTCTGCCATCAGTAAAGGGCCCTGTGATGAGCTGGCGACTCGTCTGGGGTGTACCCTGCCTTCGCCCTTAGATACCTGGGATTGGCTCCAGAAACCTCCCGGTGACCCCTTGAAAAAAGGGATAAAGCGGCTACCGCGACCATCAATCAATATCAATGACAATGACAATGACATGACATTGTCACTTGGCTATATAAATACAACTGACCTGACTTCACTTGTTATTTTGAAATCACTTTCCAGATAGAACTGAAGACATTAGCTGAATAAGTGATTAATTGATGATAGAAAATTATTAGACAACGACTTAATCTTTTAAGTAATCTTTCAAGTTAAAAACAGCGTTTTCTGTTTTTCTCAAACACACCATCAAAAGGTTTCGCCTGGCCTCTACAAACCTGTGACGACCACCACAAAAATGACTCAACAGATTCACAGATAAAGAAAATAAAAGACTAATTGGCTGGAGCTCTATTCCCCCAAAAATGTTCAGCATTCATAGTGGAACGATAATATCAGCATCGCAATACCTGCACCTGAAGAACTGACCCAAAGTGTTACCATGAGCAAAACACTTTTTTATCTTTGGTAGATTAGCTCATGAAGTACAAACATGTTCCTGACTCACCAGTCTCTCCATTTCCTGCTCTCGGACCCTCTCCTCTCGCTGTCGTCGGTGGTACTCCAGCAGCTCGTCCTCGTTGTCGCTGATCTCACTGATGCTGTTCTTCCTCTCCCTCATCCCAGGGTGGGGTCTACCCGAAGACATTTTCCGATGGGTCCTGGGGCTGGCGACGGGGGACGAGCCAGGCAGGGAGCCCAGACTGTAAGCGGGTGACAGGGAATTCCCAAAGCTCGCCTTCCGTACTCCCGCACCACCACCGCCCTCCATCATCATGGAGGTAGGTGACGGACTACGGGCTCGGATCCCCCTGCTGCACGACGGCTCCTCAGACGTAGATCCTGACTTGCGTCGGAGCCTGGGACTCTCAGGGACAAACTTGCCCAGACCTGAGGGGCTATCTGGAGTCCTCAATAGGGGGACTGTCCCTGGGAGCGCCCCTGGGAGTACCGGGACGCCTCTCCGAGCCATTGACGGGCTAAGAGGTGGCAGCTCTCTCATACTGCTGCCCCCTGCACCGCCACCGTTCAGCTCCATGTTCCTCCTGGCCATGCGAGGGCTTTCAGGGGGCTGCAGTGAACGCTGATGCTGCTGGAGCGGTGATCCTTGGATAATGTGGACGATGGGGTCCAGGGGAGGCTGGAAGGCTCTGGTGGGTTGGGAAAGCTGCCTGGAGGGGCTGGAGGTTAGGGAGCCATCAGCTACACTGGTCTGCTCTCTGAAAGGGCTGGCAGGCCTCTCCTGGAGTATCGTGGTTGTCTTGGTCCTGGGACTGGAGGGCGAAGGGGATGGACAGGTAGGGAATTTGGGGGTGAGTCTGGGGCTACTTGGCACAATGTTTCTACTACTGAGAGATTCAGTAGAGGACAGAAGAGGGGTCTGTCTGGGGCTCTCAGATCCATCTTGGCCTAGTCCTCTGCGGCTTGGCTTGGGGCTTGGAGGAGCCTCAGTTAGGACCTTCCTCTGCAGCCTGGGGCTTTCCTGAACCTTCTGGCCCACCCCACCACTGCTAAAAGGCAGAATGGTCCGTGGCTGGGGTACAGGCGGAGGCTGGGTGGTGAAGTTGTAGCTAGAGGAGCGTACAGGCACTGGCGGCAGAGAAGAACTCTGGTCCTGGGGTCCTCCACTAGGAGACTGGCTGGTAAAGCTCCCACTGCTGGCTGCTGAGGGAGAGGAAAGGGGAGAGAAGGGAGGTGATGTATTCTCATAGCTGGACCCCACTGACATGGCCCCTGGGCTGGTAGGAGGGGACAGTAGATACCGGCCCCCTCCGTTCACCATGGGTGACAGAGGGGAGTGGGGAATGGGCTGGCCCCCAGGGGGCTTTATGCCCTCCGAGGAAGAAGGCTGGGGATCATCCATGACTAGGGAGTCCATGATGTCCTGGAGGTCCTTCTCAATAGAGCTGACGATCGCACTGTGCTCAGACTGGACTCTCTCTCCAGGAGCCGGGGGAGACTGGACTGGACTGGCCTGGTGATTCCCATTGACCAAGCTCTCCGTGTCTGAAGGAAAGAAGATAAAACATGTGTCATCAGGCTTGTGGGTAAAAAAAACAATATGGTCATGTTAACTTCTGGTGCAACCATGTCTAAATTGGGAGACCAAATTATCCTCAGACATATGAATCAAAACTCAACCATTTGTCAAATCCTTAACATAACATGTTGGAATGGCCTTCTTTAATTCAAAGCAAAGGTGCAACAAAGGTCATTAGGCTGCCCAAGATTTGGTGTGCATCAAAATGTAGCCTCAAGAGAGCAATCATTCTGCTGGGGAAGTCCTGACAATAAATAACACTCGCTCTTCCAACAGATATGTTGGCCCTGACAATGCAAATACAATATCATGGGGCAAAGCAGAGCATTGGTCAATCAGATATGTTCTGGGTCGCATTCCTGGTAGATTACTTTGTAATAGTGCAGTTTACCTTGAAATGTTACAGATGAAAGATGAAGTCATTGTCTCCATGATATATTTCCTGTTTCACAGAATTATAAACCATTTCTGTATTGTTTTGTTCCCTTCAAACTCATGGAGAGGTGTCTATTGATTAAAAATCATCCTTAAGGTCTAATCCAAATCTGCTAAATGACCTCACCTTACCTGTCTTTCCCTAGAGGTTGTCATGAAGGTGATAAAATGGGCATTGAAATGACACACATGGTCACAACTCTGACATATGTCTATTTGCCCATATGTTTCCTTACAGGGAGCCCATCTCCATGTCCATTAGTAACCTTGCCTCTACTAATTGAGATGTGTTAAAATCGTCATCACCAGCCCAGGGTAGAAGCTGTGAAAGACAGGTAAGCATGAGGGCAGAGGAGGGATTAGTGGTGAGGAAAGAAGAAAGGACACGGCCGAGGAGATGAACTGACCGACAGGCCTGTGCATTGGACAGAGAACAGGAGAAAATGTGCCTACATAACCCAATTACTGTGTGGCCCAAAAGCAACGTAGGACGCAGGCCGGGTAATCTAATCTTAACCGTCTCTCTCTACTGTCAGCATAGTAGATTACAACAGAAACGCACGGCCACGTGGGAGATTCATCAGCATGGCCCGAGGCAGGGATCACAGCACAGACCAGGTTCTATTAATGCTGAATGAAAGCTGTTCCAATGGACTTGTTGATAATTGCAGCGTGGACCCATCAGTGCAAACACTGACAGAAGACAGGGAGAGTAGAGCCGTGACGTCTAACAGCGATGTAACGACATTAGAAATCATAAAAATGACGGTGGGATCGAGCAAATGACATCACAGACGTTGAAGAGAACGGAACAAACTGTCTCTTAATGGAGATGATGTCAGAGATTTCCCAAATAGCAAAACTGCTTTAAAATATAGAAGCCTCACAAATAAAACATCAGCTGTGCTTGTTGAACAGAGATGGGAGCAGCTTCCTGTCCTCTCCCCTGTAATGACACTGCCATACAATGAAGCTCTGCCTTCATGACAGCCTGGCCACACTCAGACCTGACAACATGTACATACAGCAGAAGGGTCTGCACGCTGTCACAATACAGCATCCTATCCGCTGAGCAGCGCATCAATGTCAATGTCACGTCGTCTCACAGTCAACAAACCGGCGTCATTATGTACAGTCAAAAAGGGGGGGTGGGGGGGTAAAAGCTACCGTTTGCTCAGTGGAAGCCTATGCAATGATGTCATGGGAAACACTGTCGTCTCGAGTGCACCATGCCAAACTTCATTTAAAAATCAAGCGATTAAATGTTAGCATATGTGTAGGTTTAACTGAGTGTCTGCGATAATTACATTTTAAGACGTTTTGTTTCATGCAAGGACTTCTACAATACGGCGTGAATACCGCCGTCAATATGCTATATTTTCTGAAGCATATGGTTGATCCATCTGTGATTTCCCCAGATTTTCCCTCCTCAAAACACATTGCGATATTGCGACCACAGCGAAGAAAAAATGATTGTTTTACGAAATAAAGGACATATTTGTGGACCACCTGTATGCTGAATAATGAATGAAATTACGAGGAATCGCATCGAGTATGTACTGAGGTCCTCTGATATGTGCGCCTTTTCAGAATAGCAAATGAACATTAAACCGATAGATTTTGAATGGAGTTTGGCGTGTGACCGGTTCGTATCACTTCCCTTGCCCACAGCTCAGGCATTAAGCAATAGGGTTACTCACATGAAGGAATAAAACTGCGACCCGGTCAGTTTCAGTGCGGTTCACCTGCTACATGACACACACTGAGGCCCACATCCTCCGGACACCGGTTACAGCCCGGCTGTGTCGGAGCCCCGCCGTGCCTGGCTCCACACACACCGAGGGAGATATGGAGATTCACCACCGAGGTGATACTTCAGCCGGGGGTTGGGGTGCTAGGCACCGCCGCTGCTTACCGTACCACTGGCGTCCAGCTAGTTACAACGTGACACCGCTTTTCCGGTGAGGACTTTCAAGATAAAATCACAACAGACTCGGAGTCCACGTTTAAGCTACTTTACTGAATGTGCTATCGAAAAAGACTGCACGACACATGGTGTGATTCTGTCTACGTGACCCGAATTAAAAACACAAGTCTAAACATGAGACTTCTGAAGCTCTCTGAAACCGTCCCCTCTCCACATATCTGAAATATATCTTATTTTGAAGGTACCATTCGTCTTACTTCCGGTGTGATATCCACCTCCTTGACGTCGCTCTTCCTGCGCACAGTGATGTGAACTACTGCGAGATTTACAGCTCTGTTCTAACGGGTCACAGCAGTGGATTTTATGGCCTGTCACTGTTATTGTCTCCATGTACAGATGTTAAACCGAGAAAGCATCAAGAAAATTACTCTTCCGAACAACAAACCATGGACCAGTGGCAATGACAGGCCAGCCCACAATGCAGCTTTTTAGAGCAGTTGAATCCTCAGTGATTTGTGTGATGATTGTCAGTCTGAAAACATACAATGTAAAGTGAAGCCACAACCATAATCAACTTATTTGAACTTGTCCACAACACACTAAGCTTTGGCAACCTTCAAAAGCCATCAAAACATATTTCAAAACCATGATGGAGAAATTATTCAGATCCTTAGTTGAAATATTGCAATCTAAAAATGTCTCTTAAAGCTCCAGTGTGTGGGATTTCTGTGGTATTTAGCAGGGTGACTGCAGATTGCAGCCGACTGAATGTCTCACCCTGCCTCTACGGTGGCTGCAAAAAAAATACCCGTCTCGATGGCCAGTGTTAAGTTTGTTCATTCTGGGCTACTGTAGAATCATGAAGGTACAACACAGTGAACTCTGTGGAAGAGGAAATCGTTCTAAGGTTAAGAAAGCATGGCAATTATTATTTACAGGTGATTATACACTAGTGAAAACGCGATTATGAATGTTATATTCCATTTCTGCCAATATAAGGCCTGTATTCTTCAAGGTGAAAGTATTCATAAAGCAGAAGAATGGCCACCATGAGTGTTACATTATGACATAATATATTATCAGATTATTGTGTGTGTGTGTGTGTGTGTGTGTGTGTGTAAGCAGCCTTCGACTATCGAGATGGAGCTCATTTTTAACTATTTCACACAGTCTCTATTTTCTAATATACGTAGTGCAGTAAGCATGGAGTGGAATGAAGTGGAAAGTAAGTACCTCAAATGTATACTTGCCTACAGTTATTCAAGCCTACAGTTAAATCATTTTTATTCAGATTTAGATTCGACTTCTGCTCAAGGCACAGGTCTTTTTGAATGTGACTCTCCATGTTGAGAATATAATACAGCACACAGGACACATCCCACACAACAGTCCTAAGGGCTGTTCAAATAAACTAGTGTGGAAAAGTTCATTGAGTTAATCAAAAGAAAGAACTTTGGACGAAGTTAAGTAGAGAACTGTAATGTTATATGTGTCTGTGTTTTGCTCTCTGGCTGAACTTTTCCATAAAACAGTCTGACGGGATCATTGATCCAATATGGTGGGATATTAAAGGGGAAAAGGGATTTTCCTCATGTGGGTTTAAACTGGTTTGGAAATGAAAATGAAGTGGCAGGAATGAGGTGCTGAAAGTCAGAGAGACTCTTTATTTGTTGTCCAGAAGTGTCCGGTCCTGTTTTATTGACGAGCACTTTGAACACTGAGGGATTCAACATGTGGTGGTGCCATTCTGCAACCACAATAACAATCAGCTGCATCCCGAGCATTCAGCTCTGCCTTCGGTGCCGCCTTCTGCAGACTGTCAAGCAGCCAGTGGCAGACACAGCGGCCAAATCACAGGAAGATAAAAGGCCATCAAGTGAAAAGCGAGGCTGACACACAGGAGGACGGTGGCTGGGCACAGGAAGGGCCTGGAGGGGGAAACCCAGGGAGGGCAGACAGCAGAATGGAACTGGAGCTTTATAAATAGTCTCTGAAAAAGATACTGTAACTGCAGCCGTCGGCCACTTTAAGTAAGCAGCTCAGGGCCACAAAAGCCGTCCGCTGGCCTGACAGAGAGGCACAGGAAACGTCCAATCAGCGAAGAGGGCGGTAGCCGAGGGACGGCTGGCTGAAGACAGCTGGTCAGTGGACCGTCACCGACCGGTCAAAGCTCGCCAAAACCAAACAACAGACAGGTGAATGTGACCGGCATCGCAAAAGACACAGCGGCACTGCAGCGTTTCAGAAACACAGAACATCAAGTACTTTTTGTTTAAATGTAACACAACAGTCACACAGAGGAAGTAGATGTTACAGCAGCTCATCAGGATGCACGTTCAGCCGGTCCACTCAGCAGAGTGCACAAACTGTACTCCATCATAGATACGAGCCACCTGTATCCGTCCCTTTATCGGGATCTGCACCAAGAGTTAATGAGGTCTACTTTGGGCTGAGAGCATTCTCCATCCTTTTTGTGCAGTCCTACAGACAAACCAACCATCCAACAACCTAAAAGACACATGTGAAAACAACAGGCTGTAATATAATGCTCATATTTATAGTATATATTTGCACCAATTCAGTCTCAATGAATAAAAGTTACTAAAGTCAGTGTAGGCAGCTCACTGAAAAAGGAAAAAGTACGCATCCATGCTGCCACCTCGGGTTGTTCCCATACAGATAGCCTATCAGAAATGCCTCTGATGCTGCCAACCCAGCTGGCACTAGACGTCAATTAGACATCATAGAGACGTCTAATTGAGACGCCTCCGACGTTGAATAGACGTTAGTATTTAGTTGAAAATGAAAATCGGGTTAACGTCTGAACTTAACGTTGGTCCGACGTTGGATATCAGTTATGTAGGCTATCTTAAGTCAAATCAACGTTGTTGATAGATGTTGTCCAGACATTAGAATTTTGTCATCAAAAAGGTCATTATTCAACGTCAAAGTTGTGTGAGTACAAGACGTCTGACACACGTTGGGTTTTGGTTGCCAGACACCACAACATAAAAACAACAAAATATTCACGTCATTTGACGTCAGTATTCCTATGTCAAAAGATGTTGAAGGTAGATGTCAATGGACGTTGGGTTTTGGTCACCTGACGTCATGACTTGAATCCAACCAAAGACCAACGTCTATTGACGTCCGGTGCCAGCTGGGCAGAAGTTGGAATCCGTAGGTTTTTTTGCTGTTTGGTTTTTTTTTTTTTAAACACACTTGTATCAGATCGGTACTCTGTATCGGCTCATATAAAAAAGTTGTGCGCAGAAGGAAAAATGGTATCTGCACATGTCTAATACTACCACTGTGACAGGCTCTTGTACTCAAAAAGATTAAACTCTACAACAGTCCTGCTCTGTCTTTAAAACTGTAACACCCGGCCCAGGTATTTTAAATGGGCACCAATTAAGATTTAACTGCCTAATAGTGCAAGCTGACCTGAATGCAGTGAATCAGCGGGGTTCAGCCCTGATGTAAGTGTTCTATAAATTGATATCATTGTTTTATTTCTGACAGAAAAGCCGGAAAATGCATCCTTGTAAAAAAGAAAGTCAGCAGGGTTTTGCCCTCGGTGATGGTTCAGAGTTTACACACAGATAACAAGTGGTATTTGCAGATATGACAGATATGCCCCGGTTATCATGGGAGTGGTATAAGCAGGTTTCATCCGAATGCAGCCTAGGAATGCATAATTGGGGGGAAAATGGTACGTTCCTAAACAACGGAAGGCTTTCATTACTGGATCAGGAAGTCGGCGGCAGCCAGCGTGCCTGTGTGCTAAACTTATCCCCCAGCGGCAGCCAGCGTCCACAGTGACATGAGGGAAATAACAAGATGCTGTGACAGACCGCTGGTGGGACGGCTCGCCAAGAAAAGGTAGTGCCAGGAGGAACACACACACACACACACACACACACACACACACATGCAAGCAGCTGAAAACTTTGCCCGGAGACGCAGAGGAATGAGATGCTCATAAAACATGCATGGTGTTAACTCCAGCTCCGGGTCCCAGCTGGGCACCCGTCAGCCGGCAGGGTTCAACGGGTGCTGCGATCCTAAAGGCGGATGCTCGCAACAACGGGCTCGTAACAGAGCAGAGTGGGCCATTTAAAGGAACAGTTCACCCAAAAAGTAAAGTTAAGCCATCGTCTCCTCCCTCCGTGCTGATGAAAAGTCAGATGAAGTTCTGGAGTCCACCAAACATTCCTGGAGCCTCGCAGCAAAACAGCGTCCTCCTAAACAACTGAAGAAGCTGGAGACTTGTTTTAAAACGGGAAAACAACCCCAAAAAAACATTAAATCAAGTCTCAAGAAGCCCCGAGATCATGAACTGATCTGAAAAGATGTTATCTACACCCTCACGGTGCGGTCGAGCTCGTGCACCCACCTCAGGCGGCGGCACGCTCGTGCTTTAAGCTCAGCAGCTGCAGGGGAAGATTTCAGCTAAAAAATGACATCTTTACAAGTCAATTTTGGCTCTTGGGGCTTCTGAAGATTTGGATTACACCTGACGAGCTGTGCGGAGTCATTCTCATACTTTAATGCTCTCATCCCGGAGAGATAATTGAAACCAGCTCAGCACATTCTCTGGGTGGGTTTACAGCTCTTACGGTAACAGAACTCACAACGTGACGTCTTTAAAGTGAGAAGACATTCCTGAAAAAAACAGTGAATGAGTAAAATAAAACCAAAATCTGCCAAAAAAAGAAAAAAAAGGCAGGTTACTACACTAAAACCATGTATTTCCCCACTATCGTAGATCACATTGTAGTCCATGCAGGCTGCCCTGTGCCTCCACACTCCCTCCACCCTTGCCAGACGATAAAATCGGAGCCATGCTGAAGGTTTACTGCTGAGCAAACATCCACCTGTAAAACACACGGCCCTGCCGCCCCACCTCGCCACCTCGCCGCCCGTCCGCTGGGGTCTGCAACAATCCGGCCCATTCATTCACACAGGCCGAGCTGAAACTGGAACTTCAGGAGACAAACACTCTTTTTTCAGGCTGTGTTATTCATGTGACAAAAGGTCAGTGTGTTTTCATTCACACCGGGCCTCCACCGGCTGTGCAAGGAGGAAAACCCTGACAGGATGTTTCAGGTAACACCGCTGAAAATACAGTGAAGCAGTGATCGCACGTACCTGGACAGAGTCTGTAGCTCCCGGAGGAGACGCTCCCTCCCTGCGGCACCATGCTCTTCATCCTGAAGGCTTCTTCAGGGTGGTTGAAGCGGAAGAAGGCTGACTGGCCAAAACACAGCATGCAGCCTGGAAAACATCACATTCATCATTTGTATTTTTTTCGCAGAAGCCACAGGAACGTACACGAATAAACAGCAAAGTTCTGTGGATCGTTCAGTGAAAGTGTGTGTGTGTGTGTGTGGCCCCACAATACACTGACGCACGCCGGAGTGTGAGCACGGCGTACCAGTGATCTCCAGAGCACATGATGGTGGTTGTCATGCGCTCAAATGTCTGTATGCTAAATAAGAAGCTAAAGCCAGAGAGCTACTGTAAACATGGAGGAGGCTGCTGGTCTGGCTTCGTCCAGAGTTTTAAAAACTGAACCGTTTCCTGGTTCTAGCTTAATATTTACTGTCCTCTTTTAGGTCTCAGAAATAGAGTGAATAATTTTGTTTCCAAAGGAACAATCAACCTGTGTGTGTGTGTGACTCTTAATAGCATGTGGCCGACAGTGGGCAGAGACACAGAGGACTGTTCTCATAGGACAGCGTCAGAGTCGTTCTGACAGCATCAGGAGTGAAAGCGGCGCAAAGTGCTCGAACAGGAACCAGCGAGCATGCAGGCTGTGCTGACTCAGACAACACTGACCACCGTCATCGACACGGAATAGAAACAAAGCATGAGGGCACAGTCCGAGTCAGAGCGATGGACATGAGAAACACTGCAGCCGATATTAAAGAGAGAGATCGTTAAATATCATTTCAGTGTGGAACAACATGAGATATATTTATATGTGCATAAAAACACATATTTGTATTTTGCATTTTAAAAATCTCAAGACGTGTTTTTTTTCCTCTCTGGGAAGCATCTGAAGTGGAAATGAAATTTTAATCAGGCAAGTAAAACATCCTCAAACATCAAATAAGTCTGTCTTCTCTGGCTAAATGAAGTCCCATCGGTTTACACAGCAGAGAGCTATCTGATGCGCCTCGCCCCGACATCCTGCTTCCACAGGAAACACATCCAACGACGGAGATAAGACGCTTTAAATATGCTGTTTGGTGGGTATTTAGGCCACCACAGTAAACATTATTAAACTATTATCTTCTGCCAAAGGGACATTCAACTTGTGGGATGTTCGTTGGCTATGGCAACTGTGCCGGTCCATACAGTCTCGCCATCGTCCGGCTGACGGTCACATAGACTGCGCTTGTTGCCGTTACGTGTTGATAATACCTGGAGTGCTGTTAGAATATATTTAATGCACATGGTGCCACTATTCTAAGCTGCACTGATCAATACTTTTACGATAACAATGGACCGATGGATCCGGGTCAAGTCATTAATAAAACTGCAGACATCATTTGCGGTCGTGGACAGAAAACGCTGTCTGACCAATCAGAGGTCTCCAGCGTCTCACTCCGCCGCTCTGTACCAGCTCAGCTCGCTAACACAAGTGAGGACAAGCGAGGCAACGATGGAAAACCAACCAGGAAGACTAGCAGAGTCGAGTCAAGCTGTGACACGCAGTGGAAATACTGCACATGAATGATAGTGTTGCCTCACATCTGCTGGATGTGTAAATGACTGTTTCCTAGCAGGTTTGACCAATCAGCTTTTAAAAAGTGATGTCAGCGCTGTGTTGGTTTTCAGTTCCGAGTTGTTTGAAGCGCTCACCAATCTTTTCCATCGTTCACTGTAACACAACAAACACACTCCGTCTCCATGGCTTCATCAATCGAATCCACTCACCGCCCCGGTTTGAAACGTCAAAGCACATAACTGATTCAGCCCTTTCATGTGCCACCGGCTCCACGGCAGATAAGCAATCTCACGTTTATTGCTTTCTCAATATAGCGCCATTGTCCCGCCGCGATACCAGGGAAAGGTCTTCCGCCCGCGGGCAGAGATAAGATCCCTGCCTGTCGTCAGCAGGGAACACGAGGCCCGAGGTGAAGACACAACCTTCTCCGTTACACAAGAGGCTGCGCTGATGGACGGCAGAGCCTACCTGCCTTTTAGTTTGGACGGACGCACGCTGACAGCCTGGGAGGAAACCAGCTGATTACATCGCGGGCTGAGTGGCTACGATGGGAAAACAGGTGTTTGTTCGAGTGGTGTTACATGCAGCCCATAGACCAGTGTGTCCAGGAAATACAGTGGATGTGTTGATACTCGTTGAAGTGATGAAGCCTCTTCCGATGAGCAGGTGAAACGTCTTCAAAGACAAAGAACAAATCCAGTTGCGTATCTAATGTCAATTTCGCTTGTAGACAGCTATCTCATGTCTTTGCTCCATAGACAGGGACAGCACTGACAGAGAAAGGTGACGGTGCTCACCATGGTGGAGCAGCAGCTTAGAGTTGTGACGTTCACGAACGAACCGAATCTTTTGAACGGCTCATTAACATGAACGATGGGAACCGAGTCGCGTTTGGTTGGGAGCCGTTCTTTTTTTCAGTCCATATCAGACTTTAAAATCTTGTCCACACATATGAAGCTATAATCAATATTTCAGAATAATTCATACTCAAATATTGGTGGGAAATCTGAGTTTGAAATTATTCTGATCCAAATCTCAGCCCATCATTCCTCCCTGTCATTATTTCCAGGATAAAATGAATTAACACCAGGCTGGCTTCTTAAAAGTGAATAAATATAAAACTGAGCCAAATGAGCCAGTCTTTTGAATGGCTCTTTGAAATGAACGGATCCCAAAGATCCGGCTCCCTCCAAAGAGCCATAAATCCCATCTCTACAGCAGCTGTTCTATCATGCCCAGAATTCATTGACCTTTTATCAGTTTACTCACTGTGGTTGACAATGCTATTAAACAGCGAGGTGGATGTTTAGTAGAAAGACTGTACGACAGATGACTGACACTATCTTCTGCCCTCGCGCTCATATTTGTTTCTGTCAAGCAAGTTATTGGCTGATATTTTTTTAAGATTTTATATTTGCAAACATTTTAATGTGTCGGAAAATACATATTAGTGTGAAACTAGCACACCCAAAGACCTGGTGTCCCTTCGTGATGATTTAAGACATTCACTCTGCTACAGACGTGTGGTCTGCTCAGATAGTTAGTCAGGACTTCACCCGCTCGTGAAGAACTGCTGACTTGTACAGTGGTGGTGGTGTGAAGCACCAGTTAAATTGATACTTTACGCCGGTGCAGTGAACGCCACATGAGCCACCTAAAGGCTGCACTCTGCTTATTTGCATTAGCATTTCTTTTTCGCCATCACTTTGTGTTTGGGGAGCGAAGTTAAGAGGCCGGTTTTTAACATTTCCATCAGCGTTTCCTTCAGCGGTTACGACACCATCCTCAACATAATTTTGGTTGGTATTTTCCACAGCTCAGATTGTTTCTGCGGATATTTGGAAGATGAGTGCACCATCAGTCTGGTCATGAAAGGGGGAAAAAAAACAAAAAAAGATGCTGAATAGGACGTTTGAAGGCAGTCATCAGGATGTTAATACTGCGGTCTGCGGAGCCACGTCAGCTCAGCCGCCGTGTCTTCGTGCTCTCCACTTCAGCAGTCATCCGACTCCCTCACCTAGCTCCTGTTTCCTCTGGATTCTGCCAGCAGCGCTCTCCTGCCTCCGCCTCCCTGACTCACTCACTCACAGCACACACACTCCTACATCTGACTTGCACCAACATGATCTCCCCGGCGGAGATCAATTCAGTCACTTCCAACCGAAAGGTTGGTTAAAAGAACGTAGCTTGAAGCGGCGTCTGTCTGACACAGTCATGACAAACTTATCTCTCACTCTGAGATCTGGAGGGGTTCGGTGACGGCTCTGTTGCACTCTGTCATTTCTACTCAGCAGTTCTGTCAGGCAAAGAGCCTGTGTGTTAGAGGGTTTGGGAAACAATGACGAGAAAGGTTAATAACTGCACCGCTGACAATGAATGAAGGCTACACTGTAAAAGAGAAATGTTGAGGGTTGAAATGTCAACAAAATACAGTAAAATAACGCCATTTTTCAAAATTAAATTAGAGTTTTGACATGCGATCTTGTTCTTTTTTTGGCTTTTTAATGTTCAAGTAACCTTTAAGTATGTAGCACTATAATACATACATAGCACATAATATTAGTTGGGTTTTAGTCCATAATGTTATGAAAAAAAATACTGTATATTTACAATAGCCTCGCATCCATAAAACATTTGATTTACATTTTTGTGAAACTGGTAATCAGGTTCGTATTAACAACAATGCACTGTGCCTGTGATTCTACAGCTCTATCAGCTGATGTGAAGTGGTTTGATCGTACAGGCCCATTTATTGTATCACTGGCTCATATTTCAGTGGTCGTCTGTAGAAAGCCTTTAACTTAAACATGTGATAGCCTCGTATAATCATGCAGTAACACACAGTGTTGATGTCCCATCAGCCTCGACTACACTTTGAGACAACTATTAGCCTAGCGAATGTTAGCATGCTAACATGCTCGAACTAAGATTGCGAAGACGGTAAACATTTTGGGTCAACTGCTTAATATTAGCATGTCGCTGTCATTGTTGCCTTGCTAGCAGGTCACTGTTAGCATTTAGCTTGTGGCACTGCTAACTGCAGCCTCGCAGAGCTGTTAACATTACTGGAGACTTTTAGACTTCTTTTGTTACACAAAATCATGGCTCCCTGTCACATTTTAGATAACACATGACACTCTATTGCAGTGTCAATCCAAAAATTAATTTCAGTTAGCTAGTTCATCTCATAGTTGTTCTTTAGCTGTTCAACTTTTAGCCTACTACACACAATATACCTTTGCATCTTCACACTTGAGAATTCTGGGCAGACAACATTTGTCACATCCAACTAAAGATGAAGTTTAATAAACTTAATAAACTAAGACTTAATCTGGCACCACACACTTGTTTCCTTAATGCTGAGGACTTAACTGAGAGCCGACTGGATCGTGCATTCATCCAGCATATACAGCAGCAACTGCACCAACAGCTTCCACACACTGAGTGTCCGTGAGTAAATCCCAGTCATGTTCAGTGTGGTGTTGCTGTGTGGAGCAGCAGGCCTCGGCGGTGCAGAGGGAGGCTGCTGCAGGCTGATGGATGAGGGAAGACGTTTCTCTTTCTCTGCACTGTTCTCTCAGCACAAACTGCTGCTGGCAGCTGACACTCACTGCTGCCCCAGAGAGAGGCTGACCCTACACCTCAGCAGCCTGCAGGCCGTGTGTGTGTGTGTTTGTGTGTGTGTGTGGTCACTGACAGGAGAGAGGCCACCAGGGATCAGCACATGATGACTCAACAAAACAGAGCACACACACACACACACACTGTGTGCACAGAGAAGCTCCCGCTCATACAGGAACAGTGGCGGTGTGTACCGCTGGCACTGTGCGACTGTATTGTCTTCTGTAATGATGACGATAATGCAGTGGAAGCTTAAGGAACTCAGTGAAGTCTACTCACTTATTTAATGCAGAATTGATTTTACTACATTTTTATGGGATTCAAATCTTTTGCTTGTTTTTAAAAACACATCGCTGCTCAATGAAAACCATGTGTCCATCTCCAAATTTGGTCATTTTGAACTATCTACTTCTTAAAAGGTGCAATATGTAAGAATTTCTGTTGAAAAGGTAAAAAAAATTTTTTAAAAATTGGGAGAAATAACAGTTTTGAGGTAATGACATCTGCGTTTTGTATTGCGGATGCATCTAATAAAGTTAGCATGCTAACTAGCTAGCCCAAGCCTGTACCAGTCCAAAGCTCCTGTGCTAGCAATGTAAACACCAACACTCTCTCAGTGCTCCAAGCTCCCAGTCCGGACCACTAGCTGCACAGCTAACCGCGCTAACCAGATAACAGCAGCTCTAGTTCACATCAGTTAGCGGTTAGCTGTGATATGCTGCCCCTCTTTTTTTAGTATGAATTCTACAGGCAGCCAGTTCTTACATATCGCACATTTAAGCAAAATCAGCCATTAAAAAAGGGAAAAAGATATTGTCACAAAGCTGAAGACAAAGCTGTCTCGACCCGTTAAAAGCTGAACAGTTTGGAAATGCATTGTTTTCACAAGAAAGCGTTGAATATTTCAAAGGTTCAATGTTTCATTGCTGTCATCTACATTCTCAAAGACTCATTTTGAGTCATCAAACTGTCGAAAAGCAACGGCTCACACTTCACCACAAATATATATTTATGTCTCTATTAATACTACAAGGGTGAACTAGGGATGGGCACTATGGCCTCAGAATAATATCACAGTACTTTCAGGCTACATCCCAATACACAGTATATCTTGATATCACAATATTTTTGACCAAATAACTCGATATCAATAATGCTCAATATTGTAGGGTGACTATTGATACCTGACAAAATATGAACACAATGAGCTGTTTGATCAATAATCATCAGTAATGTGGATATAATGACTAAATGGGTGAAGACAAGTTTGAGAACAGGAAGAACAGTCTGGTGAGTTGAGGAAATGACATCACTTTACTGTGATGGGCCTTTAAAACCAGGAACGCTTGTGTCATATCGACATAACCATATCCAAGATCTAAGACCACTATCATGTATGTAGTCTCATGTCATGACCATAACAATATCTGTTGCTCAGCCCAATGGAGACCCTACACACCGGGCCATTCATCAGGGTCTGTCTGAAGCAGCATGTGTACTGGACACAAGATGCATTAGTGTGCACTAACTAACCAAAGATCAATGAGCATCGACAAGTGGTTAAAGATGAGGAGGAGTCAGACAATGTTCCGCCAAGACAAAAAATCTCAGCAGCATTCGGCTGACTGCTGACGAATAAGGATTACACCCTCATGCTTTACAGATGAGTGTGTTCATGTGAACGTGGATGGATCCTTATTTCTCCCATCTCAACATGACATTTGCCATTTTACTTCTACTTTTCATTAACTCACATATCATGACATTTTCAAAAGAAAACATGCAGCAGATACAGGCAAACTGACCTTTAAACATTTACGGTTGAATCACAAATCAAAGCGTCCATACATGCAGCTGAACGGCTGCTATTTTCCTCATCAGTTCATCTGCTTTAAGCTTTCAGCGAAACGCTGTCGCTCAAGTCCATCACTGGCCGTCTCTCGATGCCAATTAGCGCTCATCACTTCAGCCATTACAACACCACGCAGCTACTTATCACGACGGATCCTCCCGCAGTGAGGGCACACTTCAGGGAGTGTCAGACAATGGATCTCCACAAAATACGTGCAGATTTATGGTCCTGTGGGGCCGCGGAGCATTTATCCAGGCCCCGGAACGGTTCAGCATGTGGAGATGCTCTAAAGGGCCATGTATCATATTCAGCGAGGAGGAGGTGGGGAAGGCCGGGATCATAAATCATGCTGTTTTTCATTACAGAGCACCCACACAGTGTTGACACAGAGAAACTGCACTGCTTCATTTTGCAATTACAGGAATGAAAGGTAATTTAATGGATGCAACTTGGTGTAAAGTCAATAAAGTGGATATGAGTGATGTACGAAGAGACGTCCGCCGTGACATTTCCATCCCGAGCAACATTTAAGACCAGGAGAGGAGCTTGTCAGCGGCTTATCTCAACCGTCTGTTTCTGGTCTCCAGTCTCCACCCAGGCGACGGGCCTTTTCCAACCTTATCTCCAGCAGGGCGCAGACTCAGCTGCAGACACGCTGCTCTCATATGAAACAGACTGCCGGGGCGGGGGTGGTTAATGAGGCCAGAGAGATGCCGAACCCTAACCACGCAGAAAGAAATTAACCACACCTCAAACCACTAGAGTCCTTTATTTAGACTGGAGGGGCTTTAAGAGAGAGATGTTTGGGATGAGTCCGTCTCTCTGGCACGTCGGAATGTTGCTCAACACATACATGACTTTTCTCTTCTCGGCTACAGGAGTCAATATTTGTCAGTTCGTCCACCGTTAGCTGTCCAGACATCACCTAGTTAGCAGTGAGTGATGGTGATGACGTTCAATACTGGACGAGCAACGCGCCGGTATACATTCCTTCCCTTTGCCGTATCAAGCGCACGTCTCCCTCGGTGGCCCAGGAGAGCTCTGGTCTTAACTTGTGAGGCCTCCCCTTCAAAGGTCGCGTTCTCCACATTGATCAGTCATCGTAGGAGCTAATCAGCTGAGGTGACAGGAGAGCTGAACCCAGGGGCGATGGAGGCCGGGCGCTCTGCTGATCAACTTTCCCCGCAGCGAGCAGGGTGGTCCTCTTCAGTCCCAAAACTTGCAGTCAGTTATGAACCCTCGACCCGCTATCGCAGCAGTTTGTGAAATAGTGATGAATAGTGATCTATACGATGCAGGCGCATGAGCACGACATGTCCATTTATTTCATTACATTTGTACATAAATCCTGAAGATGAAATCTCATCTTGTGTTCAACTGCTTTTGTTTTGCTGCTTGAACCACACCAAGACTGGAAGTGAACTCCTAACTCTGGCGTGACGGACTTTGTTCGTCCACCATCACAGCTAATCAACTACCTGCAGTGACTTCATCACGGTTCATTCATGTAGCGATTCATTCAGTAAAAGACAACTTGTTGCAGGCATGAAAGACAGTGTGCCGAGAGTCCTGAACTGTTACTGTCCGTTTGCGTCATTGTGCACCAATCCTGTAGATTAGATGTGAACCTTGGTTTCAAGGAGGAATGCAAACACGCTACTTTGGCTGAAACGAAGGACAAGTGTTGAGACGTTCGCTCTGGTTTGATCGGAATACCACTGAATGGGTTTCTGCAGATAAAGATCTGCATGTTGAGACTGTTTCTGTTTTGCTGAAACTAACAATTTTGGTCTCTCTGCCTCTGCAAACACACAGATTTACGGAAAGCACTTCCCATCAGTGTGATGGAAAAATACGAACATGGATCCTGGGTTTTCCCCTCTTTCTGTTCATTAAATCTGCATGAATTGATTTTCTGCCACAATGATATATTATCACCATATTAAGTTAAATGGTCTTGCATTTCCATATAACTTTCCCAGCAAGGGCAGTTTGGGGTTTTGTATCTTGTATACTTCGACATGCAGCCAGGGATTTGACCTTCCGATTACTGGACGACCCACTCTACCTCCTGAGCTATCGCCACCCACAACATGAAGTTGACATAGCTAACATGTAAGCAGACAATTGCTTATTCACGCATCCAGCAGACATGAGAAACAGTTAACAATCTGACGAACGTGAGTTCAATATAGATAGACTCTCCTTTTAGCTCCATTTTTGGTCTCCACCAGCTCCTCGGGGAGCTATCTGTCTCTTTAGCTGCTAAACGCTCCGCAGTGTTCACCAGTTCGCCTCCAACTTTGTCTGTCTGCCTTTTGTTGCCGAGCAGGGAGCTTACGGTGGGTTTATCAGAGCCTTATCGTTGGAAATAGCTGCCTGCTGCAGAGAGATACAAAGTTAATGTGAGCCGAACCAAACAGCACAGCTGAGAGCTGGAAGACCGAAACAATCAGCTGAGGCTAAAATGCACCTGCACTCGTCACTTGTGAGCAACCTGTCTCACATTAGATGTCATCGGTCAAATTCATTTTGTTCATACGAGCACATGGAAAAGTGCAGCTTTAAGATGAGTTCTGGCCAAATACTCGTGAAGGTTTAAATGGAAAAGGAGGATCTGATAAAACAAATCTTCTGTCCTGACAGGTCCAATGCTTTCCTCCCGGATCACAGGCAACACACACTTTCCCACCATCATTCCTGTGTTATAATGTGTGTCTGTGTTCTGTTAAATATATTTAACACATGCTCAAAAAAGATGGATCAGACCTCGACAATAGATCCACAGTGTGTCTAATAAATTCATCACATGTAGATCATGTCTCGGCCTGCAGTGTCTGCGCTTCCTGCTGTTGTTGCCTCCGTTGACAGCCTCAAGAAGACTTCGGCTCTTACACAACAGCACACATCTTGTCTGCATTATCTCTGACATCCATCCAGCTGTTTTAAACCCCCAATGAAATGAAACATTCCCTCTGGTTTTCCATAGTAGTATGTGTGCAACTACTTCTCAGTAAATTCAAAATAATCTATAAAATTTGTTTCACATAAAGCAGAAGTGCCATTACTTTTACTGTTTGGAAGGCAGAAAATCTGTTTTCTATCTCATGGTCCTGACATGGAACACACTCGGAGGTATAAACTCAACTTCCAACAATACACCAAACAGATTTTTGAGTGTTGCCCATTCAATTTATTTCTCTCACCATGTTAGATATGGTTTATGTGTTTTACTGATCCATACGGATGAGAACTCTCCTCCCATAATATACAGCAATTATAGGGGTAAATGTACTTTCATTTAATCTAAATAGTCAAAAGAGAGAGGTTTAAAAAAAGAATAATATATATACAACTGAACTGATTTGAAAAAGAGGCTTACATCCTTTTTTAAGCTGAAATCTTCACTGTAGCTGCTAAGCTAAAAGTGTTAGCATCCACGAGAGGTGTTAAATCCTCTTCCTCGTCCGCATCGCGATGCATCTTATGATCGAGAAGTTTCCACACGTCTAGCTCCACCCTGTCTGGATTGGGTGTACGAGCTCGACCACATGTCGAGAGTGTCAAAAACATCTTTTCAGATTTCAGGTTTGTGATCTCGGGACTTCTGGAGAGTTGGATTCCAGCAGACGAGCTGTATGGAACCATCTGATGTTTTATTGGTTGTTAAAGTCTCCAGCTCCTTCAGTTGTTAAGGGAGAATGCTGCAACACTGTTCTGATGTGAAGCTCCAGAAATGTTTCGTGGACTACAGAACTTCACCTGACTTTCCATCAGCACGGAGGGAGGTTCATTTCTGGGTGAACCGTTCCATTAAATCTTACTCCAGATACTCACAAACAGCATGGATCAACTTAATTTGTGTTACATTCCTGTCTTTCATTGGTAGGAAACAATGGTTGTACTGCTTTGTGCCAGGGAATGGCTCGACTTTACTTAAAAATGTATCTTGTAGGAAGTTGGACACTGTTAACATTACTGCAGGGACTGACTATAAAAACAGCACTACATTAGTGAATTGAATCCTTTTCAAACATTAAATAGCACACCTCATTCACTGCTATCAATCAGCAACAGCTCATTAGCGGTGATTTGGATCAGTGCTGTTCCTGCTTGGTTTCATGCGCGGCAGTTAAAATATCATCTGGCACGGCAACGTTGGCTTGGGATGTTCAAAAACACACCAGTATCTCTTCTTCTTCTCTGCCTCCCCTCCTACATAAGGAACCCTCTGACCTGATATAAGCGTGTCAGGATTCTTCCACGAGCCGGCAGCTCAGGATTCGGTTTCATCCGAGGCCAAGCTCGACGAAACCAGCCGCCGTACGAACTGAGATCCGTTTAATCAACGGCCGTGCGGGAAAATATGACGTATTTTCGTAATTGCGATGAAGTCATCCAGGCAGTGTTGGCCTCACGGAGGGGAAGATGAGAGGAGGTGTGTGCATGTGTGTGTGCTGTGACACCCCACCCCCAGTTAATCAGTTAGATTGATTCCCTGACCAGGGCGAGAGAACAATTTCACCCTCAACACTGCAGGACCGATCGCTCTAATCACCGGCTTCATCACACTGAGTGCTCTCTGGGTATTACTGCAACAGCAGCATGTTTCAGGCCTGCACTGTGGCTCCACTTCAACCAAGAACCGAACAAATACCCAGCAGGGAGACGCTTTAAAAGTGCTGCGTTGAAGCATCTTGAGGGCTGTCATTCATTATGGCATGGTATCAAGCCTTTTATCTGCATGGAGCTTTATGCATGGCACCTCTTCAGGAGTGAGGACACGTAAAGAAAGTCAGGACCTTCGCACAAGGACACTACAACCCCATTCTCTAATAAAACTACAGGAACACATAAGTGGATTACAGAGCGCATACTGTAATGCAAACAAGGGTCGATACCGATTGAGCCAAGGTGAAAATCTATACATAGAAGCTGTCAGTCAGTAAAAAAATAAGACTGATGTGGTCCGACCATCACTGTCAGTCTGCCAATTATTCTTTCAAGCAATCAATTAATGAAAAATGTCAGAGGAGAGTGAAGACTGCTCGTCACAATGTCACAGAGCCCAAGGTGCCATCTTCACATGGCTTGTTTTCTCTGTCGAAAATCTCAAGAGGTTAAACTCCAGCACGGTTGGCAAAATAAAATATTGGTATCTTGACTGACTACCCTCGTTTAAGAATTACCGAAAGCCTTCCAAGCACTTCGGTTTGGAGCGTTTAACCTCCGCTCCACTCAGCAGATTGACCTTTTCCTAATTAAAGATGCTGCTGTAACTCTTCTGGATGTGAGATTTAACACAATTAATGGGCTGTTTTTCATCCGGGCTACATAACTGTTACCCAGCAGTCCATATATAAAATAGAAGAATAATGAAAAGTGAAATAGATGGGAGCTGCTGACAGTAAATCAGAGAGTATCGTTTAAAACTGTTTCTTTAATACCAGAGCCGACAGGAATGATCAGTGTAAACCTTTGTGAGGTTCTTCTGGCACCACTCAGGTCAGTCCACCTAAATGCCAAATCAGGCCTCAGGGGACTGTGGCATTAAAGGAGGAGTGGTCCGCCGCCCCTGTCTGCTCGAGCTATCTGAAAAAAGTGTCTGCGGACCAAATATTCCATCATTTCTCGAATAACGTCTTTTTCCTTCACTCTGGAACGACCACATTAAATCTTTCCAGTGTGTTGACTAAACCTCAGGAACATTTCCCAGAAGATCAGATCAGAGGAACCAGAGGTGGTCAGAGCGAGAACGCTTCACATACTCCCGCGATGAGTTCATGCAGTCAGAAGAGTTTCTTCAAGTCCTGCTCACACGTATGATAATGTAGAGTTGAGTTAGAGAAACAGTGGCTCTGCGGAGCAGCACATCATGGCTGTGGCTTCATGACTGCTGTCACATGTTATTCCCTCTGCACCGCCCGGCCTGTCAGTAGCTGGGAAAACATATTTTATCTCATGCACGAATGGTCACAGGACAGCAGGAGAGCGTGCAGACAGGACTGAATTTAGATGAGTATTGGTATCAAAGCGTTGTAGGCAGCTCTGTCAGGTCTTTTTATTGGATATCTCTCAGATGAAGTTTCTGATGGCAGCACTGAGACAGCCATCCCAACTGAGTCCAAACTAACTACAACCATCAAAGCTTCTGGAGGGTCTGGACTCAGGCTGGGCGATTAAACGATCTCAAACTGAGCTTGTGATCAAATTTACGTCGATTTCGGTGATCAGCCTCGTACTAACCTGAATGGAGATAAAATAATTTAATCAGGCCGCTCTTCTAGACTTTCCAAATGTTTTTGGACCAAATGGCTCAAATTCTGACAGTAAAACAAGTCTTTTGACGATGACGATGTAATTACACGGTTTGGCCACTACAAAAACTGGCTTCAAGGCCTGGCACTCTTCCTGGGGGCTTCATTTTGACGATGAGGCCCGCGGTCTTTTTGCAGAGGAAGTTCTGGTCAAGCCAACAACGTTAAAAACAGCTCTCCATGCCACCAGGTGGCAGTAGTCTGTATTCATCATCTAAAAAGGGAAACCAGAACACTCCAGACTGCAGAGCACAAATAATTGTTATGATAAAGCAGCGTTTGCCAACCATTAACATGTCTGATAAAAAGTTGTGGTTTCTCTTCGCATGCGCTCTCATGCTGAACAGCCAATCAGAGTGATTTCTGTCACGACTGGCTCCGCCTCCATTTCTCCTTGCTCAATTGGCCAAAAAGGGTCCAACTAGTACCAACGGTGCTGGACAAGCAGCAAAAACTAGGGCCACACACAAGATAAGAAGAATCTTAACATCAGAAAACTGCAGCTATCTTTAGGATGTCTACAGATTGAACTGAGCAAGAGTTTGTTTTATTTCTTAGGAATTCAGCTTTTCATTTGAAAGAGGAAGAAGGTGCTATTTCTTGCTACTTTCAAAATGTACACAGCGGGGCTTTAATAAAGCTGCTTTAAATCCCACAGCAAGTAGAACCTCAACACATCTATAAACAGCTTAGGAAATATGCGCACAGTTATTTACAGCACCCTGTATCGTCTGCGCTAAGAGAGCTCGGAGAAAATCTTTGGTACCATGATGGGAGCACTACACATTCTGTATCATCCTCACCAACTCTCTGCAGTAGCTTTTATTCACTATTAGTTAACTGTGAGGAAAAACTCAGGTCCTTATGTGGTTTTATTTCGCTGTTGTGCGTGACAAACAAAGGCGACACCACTAAACCGCCAGCATGGGACGTCACTGAATTACGGACGTGCTGCGGACAAAGAGATGCCCAAAACTATGGCTGACGGTTGCTATGGGAAGCTGACGGTTTACAGCCTCAGCAAAAGGCCAGGGAGTCAAAGCCACCAGTTAATCAATGACTGCCTTTCACCGAGCCGGGGGCCATCAAACACAGACGCACATACCAGAGGAAGATACTGTATGGGACGAGACAGGAGAGGAGAAGGAGGAGAGGAGGAGGAGGAGGAGAGGTCTAAACCTGCATTCCCATCATGTGGCAGTAACCGTCCGAACAAATAAAAAGGTTGGAAGAAGTGATCACATGTTGGAAGCAGTCTGACGCCAGTGAGATGCCCTGATAGAGGATATCTGGAGACTGCGGTTGCTTCCAGTAAGCTGCTTCACACACACACACACACACGCTTTGGAGCTGATGTTGAGCAGCTCCTTCAGTTCCAGTGTGGATCACGCACAAAACTCCTGACGTGGCATTTCACTAACCGAGACCATAAAACATATATTTTGATGGGATGCCTTAAAAATCTCTCACTCTAAATATTTGAATTCATATTTTGATATCTCTGTTTTCTTTTTCTTTTTTTTTTTTTTACCAAACTTTACCAAAGGGTTCTGTAGCAGACAGACCCACACAGAAAAAGGTTTTACTCGTCAAAATCAACTTTGAAAATCTGATTTCAGACTGCGAGAAAGCGGTTCTCCAGCAACTTAATGTTGTACTTTCAGTAAACTGAGGGGCGGACAAGAGACAGAAGACAGTCACACTCAGTGGAGCAGCAGGAGTGTCCTCCTCCGCTGAACTTCAGGTGTAAAATCTGCATGTGCCCCTTTAAAACATCATCCACGTCCCCGACCTGATGCAGCATCCAGCAGGCCGTCAGCTGCTGTCTCTCGTGGACGCTCATCACGGTAACGTGTCGCAGGCTGGTTACCGCTTGTCCGAACAGATGTTCCCTGCCCCCCTTCACCCCCCCTCCTCCTATTGTCAGGACAACTGAAGCCAATCCCCTGCTGTTAAACATGCTCCCAGAGGCAGATGGCTGCAGGCCGGAGGATCCATCAATATTAAACCTCCCTGTGTGATCTACATGTGGTTTAAAGGTGAGCTCTACACAGTCAGTTCATTTCGTGGTACACGCTCGTTGCTGGAGGCATCTGCATTACGGTGCGGTTCTTAAATGTGCACTGCTTGTCTGCATGGTGGGTGTAGATTGTGTCCTGTCAAAATCAGATTCAACTGAGCCAAAACCACCTGCCAATAACTGGCAACAAGCAAGTCCAGGTTCAAAGAAATCCTCTTGAGCTGACCAGCGTAACCTGGCTGCACAGTTATAATGATCGCTGCTTCCTTAATTAATTACACCTGATCAGGTGTGATTCAGATTGTTTCCTCTGGTGCTTCAAATCAAAGGGTTTCTTTTTCAAAGGTCTCCTCTGTATACCAATCAAACTGGGTTTGTATGAGCAGACTAATTATCCATCTAATAGTTTCATTCAGCTCTAAGAAGAACCTGCTGCTTTCATTTCAGTATATATTTTGGATGTCATGCCTGCTGCAGTAAAATGAGTTTATGAATCCTTTGGGGCAGATTCGCACACTGGTCATTTTTGCATCAATATAAAATAAGAAGCATTACATTGTGGACCTGTTAGCAGACTGTGGTGTGCGTACACTTTTTATGTTCCCTTGGTGGAACTTTTGATGGCTGTTTATAAAGTTTACACTGAGAATCAGGACACTCAAACATAATGACAGGAAGTACATTTTGTGTTCAATCCTTGAGTTTCCTGCGGAGGTCACTGGGGAAACGAGTATGGGTGACACTCCCAGTTTACTATGGAAAAACTTGCTTACCAGCAGTACTTTCAAGGCTTTAGCAGTGTTAGCTGTAGTGGGCTAAGCAATAAAAAGAGTGTTAGCAGTATTCACTTGATAAAGTCGCTAACCTAGATCATCACGCACGAATGAAATGCCGAACCAGCCGCTCAAAGAAAGAGGATTAGCATCCTGTAACCATGGAAAACACCGGTCCCGGCTACAGTGACAGGACTCGCCAGAAGTCGAACCCAAACTTTGCCCAAGGTATCAAGGTCGCCAGGAATGAGGTGGATTTAATAAACAGAAAGTGATTCTGGTCATTGTCTGTGCTTTTAATCTGGCAGGGGACCCCTCACATTTCCTGTCTGATCCTTTTTTGTGCCTAAAAATATAACATTATATATTGAACATACATTACAAAAGTATTTTCCATATTTAGTTTAAACTGTAAACTTACTGCAGTAGCAACTTTGATTTTTGCTTTTTTTCTAAGTATGATATGAAAAGGAAGCCTGTTTCCTGTAAATGTTTTTGTACATGCAAGTCGTGCAAGAGTTAGCGAATGCCCTTCTCAAACATGCTGGATCGCTAACGGTGCCACAGGTAACCAATCTACTGTATGTTAAACACTTTTCTTCTATTTACTCTGTCAGTGTGAATATCAGTCGGCCATTCAGCCACATTCAGCCAGTGTCACAGCATCATTTTAACCTCCACGAATTGATCCCAATGAGGCCTAGGCAGCGAGGTGTACATATTTAAATCTTTGGAAAACAAGAGTATTGATAAAGGATCGCTAATCAGTGTCAGCAGATAACGTGAGACGTTCTATCAGTCCATCTGGATATGTCAGTAAGTAAATCTTCTATACTTTCACTCAGACAATTGGCCTAATTTTGCCTCTGTCAGAAGATGAGACACCCTTCGGGGGAGATTATTTCAGTCAAACTCAAGGACATGTACTGTAAACACAATGTGCTGAGGGAGGTGAGGGAGGTGAGGGTGGATACCGGGGGAGGAGTGTTGTCTTTTCCCTCTGAGAGTCCACCGAGCTGGATAAAATCAGACACGGTGAGCAGTTATTGAGTGTGAAGGCCTGCAGTGTGAACACAACGCTGGTATATTTGTAGCATTTAACCACTGTCTCGTTGGACACATCGCCTTGACCTCAGCATGGTCAGAGGATGTACGACCACAGACTGTGTCAACGACAACACGCAGGAAGACACACAGTGAGCCATCACACCAGCTGCTGCCACCTCCTCTCCTCCCTCTCTGTGCTGAGCTGCACACATGTCCGAGCGGCGCTCTGGGCCCGCCGGGAGCCCACATCACATTCACAGCGGCCTGATGACTGTTTGCGGAGGGGCTTCTCTCTGACTCCTCACTTCCTTTCTTTACAGCGGGGTCAACGCAATGTGTCAGAGATGACGGATGTCGAGGAGGTGCAGCAGCAGCAGCAGAGAGAGAAGGACCACACTCCTTCAGTGAGAGGGTCCCGTCTAATACGATCACAACCCGTGGACCCAGAGGCCTCTGAATAAGCTGAACGCTTGAGAGGAAAGCTCTATTCTATTCCAGTTAGCAGCCCTGGTTAGGTCACATTGGCAACCAGGAATAGCAGTGTAACAGTAGACAGACACAGTGAGGTCTGCTCATGCCAGGCTGGACGGGGTCTCAGCAGATCTGGCAGACTTGTATATGTTTGTAGTCTATAAACAGAACTCACATGGTGGCAGGGGGAAGTCTGCACTCAGTGACTGAGTGCGACGTTAGGGCAGGTGTTCGCGCTGGATATGTCCAGTGACAGTCCAAACTCCGTTCAAAATCCTGCCAATTAAGACTTTTCTTGCATGTAGGCAACATGTCCTCGTTTTGAAGTGTGATTAAAACAACTCAGTGAAGTTAGAATGGTACTACGAAAAATTCGGCTTGTAAATTAACACAAAGCTTCTCTTCATATGAATAAAATTCGAACTTTTGTAGTTTGTAGCAGCATCAGGAGGCACTTCGGGGAACGAGCAAATTGTGAACAAGTTGAATTGTTTTATAAAGTAATGTTTGGCATATGTATGCCGAATTAAACAGAGAATCAATGTTAATTCGCGGAAAGTTGTAAGTAATGTTCTATTACATGTAGTTCACCCGTAAGAAAAGTACGAAGTTACATTTGTCAGATTTTTAAAAGGAGTTTGGCGGAGGTGTGACGGAAAAGGACAACGTTTAGCAGTGCAAGGACGCGACCGGTGCCCGCAGAGTGTTAGCTAGCCTGCCTGCCCGGAGGAGGACTTGGCTTCACTTCGGTCCTCGTCCTCGCGCACTCCCGCAACTTTAATGACACCGGCACCTCACGTTACAAGTCCGGTCACGCGGACCTGAACGCAGCCCGAACCCTGTGCTAACTGTCAGACAGAGAGCCACTTACTTTAACTCCAGTGAATGAAACTCCTCCGCTCCTCCGCCGTGTTCATCGCCTCTTCTCCTTTAAATCCGAGCCACGTGTTTTTCTCCGTTCCTGCACTTATTGTGAACAACAGTGAGCGTTTATGGGCTTTTTGTCCCGACGCGCTTTTGTTATGATAATCCTCAAAGCCAACACTCTGCTAATATATGCCGCAGATATGTGAGCGTTCACAAAGGGGAGCTGTCTGCTCGGCTTGCCCACTTGTTAAAACACGGCTCATCCACTGACGCGTTGGTACATCCCGGCTCATTCAAACCCAGTGCGGGAGTGTTACAGTCATTGTGGTCTCCCCGTCCATTGTCTCTGTCCGCGGAGTAAAAGACGCTCTCTCTCTCTCGGTGTTGTGACACACAGCCGGCTCACACTCATCTCTCAGCCCGCAGAGAGGAGAGAGAGAGAGAGAGAGAGAGAGAGAGAGAGAGAGAGAGAGAGAGAGGCTAAGCTGTCAGGGAGCCAGGAGTGGGAGAGAAACCAGAGAGGAGGAGCAGGAGGAGGAAAAGAAGGTGGAGATCCTGACTCAGAGGGGGAGAGGAGGGGTGTAGCTGAAGACCGAGACCCCCGGAGTGAAGCATCAGATACCACTGACACACACACACATCCTCATCCACAGTAAAGGAAATGGTCTGATCGATTCATCATTTCATATGTGGAATGTTAATGTTAATGGCCTGAATGGTTCAGGCTGCTCTGTTCATAAAGCTCATGTGAGTCAGAGAGAGCTGCCAAGGTGTGGCTCTCTCTCTCTCTTTGATCAATGTGTTAAAGAGCAAAGGTGAAGAAACACACACACACACACAAGCACACACAAACACACTGCTATCATAATATTTCTTGAGTGTGTGTGCGTGAGACATCACATTATATGATTGGTTATGCTGTTAATTTGTCATGAGTCAGTGTGTTCCTACTGATACAACACACAGACACTGTGAAAAAAACAGTTGGAGGCTGCACGAGGTCTGCAGTCAGAGAAGCACTGGGATCCTTTCCTTCTTAAGAAATACTCAGCTACAAGTAAAAGTGCGACTGAACAGCAGAGTAATATTATCATCAGAATGTACAGTAAATAAATCACTCGTGGACCCTGTGAATGCTTTAATATGTATATTAACATCACTGATGATGTTGATGAAAATGTTAAACAGCAAAGTATCAGTCAAATAAACCTAGTAAAAGAATGGCATTGCATTGAAAGTAAAGTGTAAAGTACACTTACCTAAAAATTATATTCAAGTCGAGTATTTTGCATGAATGTATGAAGTACCTGTTAAAGGAGCACTGCTGTGATTTATCATAAACCATCCATAAGGTACAGAGACCCACAGCAGACTGATTTTGTACAACAGCAGCTGAGACATCCTGACTTTTAATTCCTTTCATGGATGAAGCTCTTAAAAACCCCATCAATCCTACATTGCCCACAATGCAGTTCAACACCCCTTGTTTACGTTCTCGCCAGATAAACGCTAACAACTTTTGAACTTCACGAATCAAGTGTGTCCGTCTCCAAGCCCAAGCTGATATAACCCTGATGACATCATCAGGGTTAAGTTCTTGGGTTTGTCAAAGCTCCTCCACAGCCAAGTAACAGCCTCCAAGTAACATTAAAGGGTAACTCCACCGATTTCAAACATTCAAGTGAGTTCACAGCTGTTAGGGCGTTCTACTGCATATGTGAAGAAAGTAGTATGAAGTCATCTGTGGCTCCAGAGGAAGCTGCATGTAATAATCTTTAAGTTGTATCCAGTGATGTCACTCGGTGGCCAAGTTGCATTGTGGGTGATGAAGGCAGCAGGTTTTGAAAAAGACTCATTATGGACAGTTTACAAACAAATACAAATTCAAATCAATACAGCAGGACAGAGATGTCACCTTTTTATTCCATGCATTCCTCTTCCCTTTTCATAACCTGGTGCCTACATTACCCACAATGCAACTTAGCCTCTGAGTGACATCACTGGCTTCCTCTGGAGCCACAAAAAACTTTATACTACTTTTTTCACATATGCAGTAGAACTCAAGCCCCTTTCATGGTATACTGATGATGTCATCACTTATCACTCCACCCACAGAGCGACCGGGCTGACACATTCAGTCAGAAACCAGCTTGTCTGAATGTCTTCCTCAGTTAGTGTTGAGATTTTACCCCGAGCCGTCTTTCCACCTCTTTTTCATTCTGATAGGCTGAATCAGGCCGCCCAGCCTTGATCCCTTTAAAACATCAGCTCATCCCGCTTTGAACAAACTGGCTTACAGTAGTTTTTACATGCCCTTTCATTGTCAGGATTTCCCTCCACCGGCTCTTCAGATTTATAATGTAAACCCGGGCGGATTACCACTAAACGCTTGTTGAGCACTCTGTAACAATACTGACTTGTTGCCGCTGCTTTTCTATAAATTGCAATGCTGACAAGCGAAAGTCTTTATTATCAAAGGAAATCAGAGCGCAGACAGCATGACAGCGTCTAGTCATAATTTACACTGATGCAGCCCTCTGGAACCTCCACTCACCTGGCTTTAAGTGCACTACACTGTATGACTCATATAATGCACATCACTCATGGGAGTGGTAAGGAAATTATTGTGTAACTAATAATGTCTGATCCACTTCCTGCTGTGAAATGAGATCTACATCAGCCTGCAGTGACACATGAACACAACCAAAGCTATTTCCTTTCTCGACCACCACTTCAGCTCCTCCCGCTGTGCAGGACGACTCCTCAGCAGCCTGACAGTGAACTCTGACGGACCCTCACACTCATTCTCCAACCTGAAACCCTCGCTGGGGCCAAAGTGGGATCTGTCTGGGGTAGAAGGGCAGTATAAATAGCCCTGTGTCCCCGCTCAGGTTACCCAGCCAGAGTCCAGGTTGGAATACCAAAAGACAGAGGGACACACACACACACACATCCACAGTCATGCAGGGAGCAATCAGAGAGGAGCGATATTAATCCATGTGATTGTGCTGTCAGTATATTTTGTACAGGTGAGCGCCTGCCTGGGAACGAGAATAATGACACACATCCTGTGAGTAATGATGCGTAGTGTCCCTTTAACTCCCTCTGAGGCTCTGACGTGAACTTCGATGAATCGCCACGACCAAATCCCAACAGTGCTTTGCAGTTTTACTTCCTCTCTGATGTGTTGAAGCAGCTCTGAGCTGGATTACGATGCAGAAATACATCCGCTTGTCCGTTTTAGCAGAAACTGATTCATAGTTTACAGGACAACTTCCCATTTCTTAAAATCTGCCTGAAACAATCACCAGAGGCCCAGATGGACAAAAAAAAACTGCTTGTTCTGCTGTAATCCGTCATCCTTTCCAAAGTTGAAGTGAAGATGATGTGATAATGTGCCTCATCAGTCTGAGTTAGACAAACCAGGTTACAATCTGTTAAATTCATAAATCCCTCTTTGTGTTTGTGCAGACAGATCCCTGCTGAGCTGTGGTGGAGCGAGGATCACATAAACACAGAATGTGTAACTAACTGTGGAGGATAGATTATTCAGGACTCTTCCAAAGATTAAGGAGGAGTCTTTTAATGGTCAGTGTGAACAGGAGCAATGATCACAGCAAGCAAAACGTGTTGTAATGTTCAGGTACAGTGATCCAAAGATACAGAACCTGAACCCTGAACCCATCATCCATCGTCTGATGATGATTTAGCCTCTGGGGGCAACAGCCGGTGATTCAGGGCTTCAGGACTTCCTCTACTGTGCAACGATCATTATAACAGTCCGATTAGCAACTCCAGGGTGTCCGGACGATATCACTGCGTCTGACAATGATAATAACAAGCTAAATTGCTGTCAGATTTCTGAGATCACCCCTTTTACTCTCCACGCAGTGTTCAATGCAACTACAGCCCGCTCAAATTTGATTGGTCAATACTACTCAGTGTCGTGGTCCTGTCATTTAAGTTTCATTGTGTTTTGTGTGTTTTCTAGGATCCTGTGGTGTACTTTGCAGCCTTTCCAGTGTTCTGTTTTCCCTCCTGTTTGTGCCCCTCAACAGCCTGATGTTTTCCTCCACACCTGTCTATCATCTGTTTAATTAGCCCCGCCCTGTTACCTGAGTTCCTCCCCAGGCTGCTTTCCCTCCTCACCTGCACTACATCCCCTTCACTAGCTCCTCCCTCTCCCCGGTGTTTTTGCAGTTTTTGTCAGTCGTCTGTTGTGTTCACGTGATTCTGTGTTCTGTTTCCCTGATGTTCCTCCGTGTTCGCCGGTTCCTCGTATTGCCGTGTTCCTGATAAGAACTTCATCCATTGCACTTCCTGCCTGCCGTCTCGTGCATTAGGGTGCACCTTCCTTGCTCCAGCTTGACACTCAGACTGCAAACAAACTACAAACTGAACGCTTCTGATACTAAAAATGTGTCCCTTGTCCTCACGTGTCTAGAGACTACTGGTCCTTAATGGACATACTTACTGGTTTTCACAGTACAGTTGACGAAATTAATCTGCTCCAGACTGTTGAAGTGGGGACTTGTTTGATCACTTGTATGGCTCGCCCTGAAGGACTCCATAGTTTAGTTGGTGCCATGTATTCTGATCGAAGAATATATGGCCAGAACTAGAATTTCCTGTAGCTTTTGAAAGCCTCACTTTGGTCCTTCAGCTCAGACATGTCGTAACACTTTGAGTGGTCCAGATACAAAACCAACAACTAATGCAGTGAGTGTGTACAGGGAAGAGTATGAAACTAATGATTTCCAAATTCCAGAAGCAACCAGATCCTTTCTTCTCTGTGGCCTTGTGTTATTGTCCATCGAGGTGCCACAGCTTCCCTGCTTTCCCAGGCAGCTATGCCTTCTACGAAAGCAGTGCTTCACCTTAAAATGCCAGTCGCAGAGGATCATTTCAGTAAAATCCTGCACAGCATCCAATCTAAGATCCACCCAGGCATGTGGCAGAGTGAAAATCAATTCAATCTCTCCCTCTGGTTTCTTCAATATCTGCGTGCCTGAGCACAGCAAAGCTCGCTCTATTAACTTATTAACACAGGAAGCCCAGGCTGTTCTCCAATCGATTTCGAAGCATACTGTGTGTTTTATCTAATAGACCCGCAGGTACTGATGCTGTATTTTCATTGACCAGGCCGAGAGCTGATCTATGGATTACATTAACCGAGATCATCACTTTAGCAGACAGGAGAAATTACAGCAGACACCACGGATCAGACTGAGCATCTGGTCACTGGTTTCCCCTGGTGTCTGCTCTACAGTGGAGAAATGGAAATCCACACAAAGGAGAAGCATTTTGTCGGTAAATAAACCGAACTGCAGGTAACCACCCGGTACGGCAGAGTGCATCGAGGGACAGGCTGATTCCTACCTTGTGACAGACGGACGGGCTGTGTGACCTGGAGCCCGTCCACAGCACACAGGTTCCCACAGGGGTGCAGCGTGATGAGCCCCGACCTGTTCTCTATGTAGCAGTGCTGGGCAGCCACCCCGGGGCCCTGGATGCTGATGTCCATGGGTCCATGACCCATTGTGGTCCGTCCTGAAGGACAGAAGAACAGTATGAGTGATATGTGATGTGGTCCAACACTGTCATACACATTTAATATGTGATTGGTTACATACAGCACTGTAGTGAAGGTTAAAATGGATTCACCGCTTCTTGGTAATAAATCTTATACCGTTGGAAAGCCTGTTTATTTCCCTTTTTAAATGGTGCCACATTTGTACGGAACATGCATTTCTTCAACCAGCATTTGTCGCAAGTCAGCCAACGTGGTTGTGTTGGTCACTCTGGCACGAACAGCATGCCCAAGATGATCCAACAAGTGTTCAGTGGGGTTGAGGTCAGAACTGCTGGCAGGCCATTCCATCCTCTCCACTCCCAAATTCTGCAGGTAGTCTCTGATAAGACCCCGCTTTGTGGGGGCGAGCATTGTCATCTTGGAGGATAGAGTTCTGTCCCAGACTGTCGAGATAGGCGATTGCCACTGGTTGCAGAATCTCATCAGGATATCTCTCTGCATTGAGATTGCCTCCGATGATGACAAGCTTCGTTTTTCCAGTGAGGGAGATGCCGCTCCACACCATCACACTGCCTCCACCAAAAGATGTTACTCTATCGGTGCAGAAATCAGCATAGCGTTCTCCTTGTCTTCTCCACACTTTGACCCTATGATCCAACTGCTGTAGGCAGAATCTGGACTCATCGCTGAACACAATGTTCCTCCACATGTTCAGCTTCCAGTGCACATGTTGTTGACACCAGCGTAAACGGGCCTGACGGTGAAGGGCAGTCATGGTAGGCCTCCGGGCAGCCCTATGAGACCGGATATTGGCTGCATGCAGACTGTTCCGGATTGTCTGGGCAGGCAGCCGTGGCCATGTCCTCCTGCAAACCTTGACTGCCTCTTGGGCTTCTTGCTTCTTGACTACTGTAGCAGGGCCCATGCTCACAGGAGCTGAGCACCTGGGGTACCAGAAGCTCAAACAGCAGCAGAACAAATGCATGTTCCTTACAAATGTGGCACCATTTAAAAGGGAAATAAACAGACTTCCAACGGTATAAGATTTGTTGCCAAGAAGCATTGTTACAACAAAGATTCTGGATTGTGGTGACACGACAGTTAGAGAGCAATGTCCTCAGCGACTTCATAAAGAAAGTCGACCTGAAACTAGAAAGGCGATGGTGGTGTGCCCCCAAATGCCAAGTGGAAATCATATTGGAAATTTGAGTGATAGAAACATGATTCACACACACTATACCTGCCAGGAAACAACAGACAGGCAGACAGACAGACAGACCATCATACAAAGAGGCACACCAGAGGCCAAGAGGTCAACAGACAGAAACACATGATGAAGTGCCTGACAAAAGAGACTGACAAGGACGAAAGATAGATATAGAGGTGATAACAGGGTTGGGTCACTAGGGGTATAAGTGTGTGTGTGTGTGTGTGTGTGTGTGTGTGTGTGTGTGTGTGTGTGTGTGTGTGTGTGTGTTGTGGGTCTTTGTAGAAGTTGATAACTGCAATAAAACCATTTTAAACAAACGTCATGTAATAAAGCCAAGACCACAACTAAAAGTCAACAACGTGCTAGAGATTTTACCAGTGAAGTCAGAAATGTTAGAAGTTGTGACTTCACTGGTAAAATCTCCAGCACTTAGATTTTTTACTGACTGAATAATGCAAGAGTGGTCAATAATACAACAGCAGCGTCTTCTGAAAGAGTGACGTCAGTGGCTGCATCTTCGTCAGTCTCTGAGGCTGACTGGTGTGTTGGTGCTGCAGTCGAAGTCTCACCCTCAGGAAGGGGCAGCAAGGTGATGGCTGTACTCAGTCGACCACTGCCCAGGCTGACCAGGTGGGGGCGCTCCGCCTGGAACTTCAGCCCCTTTCCGGTCTCAATCAGGTCCAATGGAGTGCTCTAGAAAAAAGAAAGTCGCAAACAAATTGTAAATTCGTAAATTGAGTTTTTGGGTCTGGATTTTGTTTGGGTAGCATTAAAATTGACTGATTGTCGGCCTTTTTCCTTTTATTTGTGATGAAATCAAAAACATTGGTGGAATATGTGGAATGGTCAGAACCACAAAAAAGGGATTTTGTGGTTGTTCTTAATGAGGGAAATTATAAAAATCACACTTTTTCTAGTCTCGCTGAACCACTAGAGGTCAGTGTGTGAGGGTGATGGTTTGCCTCACCTGGGCACAAAAAATAAATACATGTATGAAGTTGCAGTACCAGTCTATATGTAAGGGAAACCATGACCTTTCTCTAAACTTCACCAAGTATTTTCTAGGCCTTTTTTGAAAATGTAACTGGACGTTGAATATTTGTTATTGCTAACTTGCCAACAGAAGTTAGAAGTGACACTCTTAAACTGTTTGGTGTGATAGGCTAACATGTTTGGACCATTTGTTGTCAGAAATTTCCTTCCTGTCAGAAAGTGGAAGGGGTCTTTCAGTCGAACAAAACAAGAGACGTAAGTAGTGTGGGATCGCGGGAGTTGTTGTCTTTATTGTTAATAACCACCGTTTCTAAATTGACGTGACTCAGGCTGAAATGTTTGCGGGCGAGGTCATGTTTAAACGATTTAGTCGCTTTACATTTAGTCGCGCTCACCAGCTTCCTTCCTCACGCTCTGCTGCATCATCTGATGATTGTCGGAAACATTACAAAAACTCAACAGCATGTGGAACAAGGGTCAAGCTGCTTTTGAGACGTTTTACAGCAGCGTTCTTACGTCTTCTTCAGTTCACAAATCATGTATTTTGTACCAAACAATTATTAGAAATCCTCATACATAACTCATGTAGATGAGCTACATTATCAGCACTGAAACTCTCTCCAAATAAAATGTCACTCACAGCTCTGCAGACATTGCAACACACTCTATGTAATCTATACGTCTGTCTCCATTTGCACAACTATGTCTGCACTATAAATGGCACACTGTGAATGAGACCTGATCAGCAATCATTTCCTGTCCATTAACTGAACTACTTGGTTGTGCATGACGCAATATGGATATGTCATATTAACGGGCGGTCAGAGAGGAGAGACAACACTCGTGTTTCTGTTTTACTGCTTCACTAATGCATCAGGAGAGGAGTCTGAATGTCTTCACTGTGGGAGGTCATTTCCATCGCTGGCTGCTCCGGCTGTGTGTGTGTGTGTGTGTTCCTGCATGTGTGTGTGTCATCTCCCCCCCTCTCCCCCTCGCAGCTCTGCCTAAAGCATCGCCGTGTGCTTTGGGCTCAGCAAGGGGGAAGGGATGTCGCCATAGCAACAGCACTCTGCAATTAAGAAACATGAAGCTCCTGGAGGGCGCTCGATGAGCTAACTTGTGATGAGCACTTTTTCAGCTCAGCGATGCCCGGATATAAAGACAAATCTGCTTTTTAATCGTCCTCTTGTTGTTAAATCACTGCCAGTGTAGAGGTGAGGTAGAAATGCTTCAAAATGTCTTTTCCTCCTCGGGTCTGCAGTTCTTCCTCCTGGGGTTTGATGTCATGAAATGACTGTCGAGTTACATCCATTATTCCAAGGGAAGAAAATTACTTTGGCTCATCAGAACCACATTTGCACTGATGTTCCCTTCCAGCTGACGGAGGGAGAAAAATAAATCTCACATGTGGTCCCATCCGTTAAACTGACAGCTAATTATCTAAAACTGAAGGCTCTGCACTAACGACCTTGTTCTTAGGGCCGAAAATGAGTCAAAATGATAAAGAGGTAACACTTTATAATAACCATCATCAATGAATTAATTAATAGATTTGGACTGTTCACAAACAATAAAATCTTTTAAGAAACATTCAGTAAACAATGGTTTATTGTAAGTTAATCTATAAACATTATTTGGATGTCATAAAGATGAAACTGATGTTCACAAACCTTTACAACTGATTAATAAATGGCTTAAAAAACATTTAATTGTTTATTAATAGTTTAAATTTAATCAACTACAAATAAACCATTTATTAATGATGGTTATTATAAAGTTTAATGCTTAATTTTAACATTTATTTTCAGGCTCCAGGTGAATGGATCATATAGAACTGACAGTACATTTCTTCCCTGCTTAGTTGATTAGAAATAAATCTAAATATATAAATATATCTGTCTCACAGTTCTGTCTGGTTATCGACCCCCTGTAGTGTTGAAACCTTAATGTTAAGAAACTTTGCATTGTAGTTTGATGATTCATTTATTTTTTTAAATTATCGTTACTCAGTCAGTATCAATGGAAAGTCAACATATATAGCAGTGAGGTGTGGTCTTTAACTCATTAGTTTCACATCACAGCAGATGATTTTTCATTTATTTAGCAGTGACAGACACTGAATAAAGAACTGTTTGTTCACCGGTGCTGATACAGCTCTGTGCCAGCTGAAGTGTTAAATGAACTCTGATGGCTGTGGAGTCACTCACTGGCATTGATTTGCATTTTAAAAACCAGCTGTGATTCTGTCTTTTTGTCCCACTTTTGAGCCCTTACATTACTTGTTTCCAACCTGTGCGCGATCATTGACTCGGCCCCTCGGCTGGTTAGCTAGCCGTGTGTGTCCTAATAGGATTAACTGATTGTGGTGGTGCCGTTGGTGGAGTGGGGTCAAGCCTAAGAGGATTGCCGAGATAGAGACTGACTGGGAGGCACTGGGAGGCTTACTGGGACTGATGGGAGGAGAGGGGAGGTGGTGCTGCAGGATTCATACCGGCTCGTATGCTGTGTGCTGCTGCTCCCATGTGGTGCACCCAGCAACAGCCTGCTCCTCTGTCTGTCTGTCTGTCTGCACATACAGATACCTACAGAGCTATGTGATCTGAATCTGCATGTAGGTTTAATACTTCATGTCTCACGTCTGTACGTTAGATATGTGGTTGTGTTTGATGGAGCGATACACATTTTGTACATTCTGTATCTAAATCTGTTTTTGCCATTTTTATTCATGTCTGCTTTCAGCGTTTAAATTTTACATTTAGATTCATTCATGTCCATTGACATGAGTTTATAAGGTCCTGACAGGAATCAAAGATTTTGTAATTTATGTAATGACAACTGACTGGAGGATGAACATCGTGTTTTGTTTGAGTGTAAAAACACAAGCGCTGTTGACAACACAAAGAAGTACCTGCTGATACTACACAAGCCACATCAACAAATTCAACATACAACCATCCAAATATTGGACCAGTATTAGTTTAGACCCCTCCCCCACCTGCTGGGTTAGGGGGTACAATATCAAGAGCAAAATAACTGATAATGAATTTAAAAAAAAGTTGAATTAAATATGAAGCAGGAGCACCACATAAAAATGCAACAATATCCAAAAAAATATACATATTTTGTACTTTTTATATATTGTACTTGCATGTACACATACTGCATCTATGCAAACACACGTACTACACTCTTAGAAATAAAAGTTCTAAGTAGAACCATATAAGGTTCTTCATCAGGTCCTCATAGGAGAACTCTTTTTGGCTCTAGGTAGAACCTTTTATCAAGGTTCCACCTGGAACCCTTTTGGAGGGTTCTACCTAGAACCCAACATAAAGGGTTATACCTAGAACTGTGTGTGTAAGGTTCTACCCAGAACCCCCCATGAGAGGTTCTACAAAGAACCCATACAGGATCTTATACCCATGCTTTCAACAATCCCTGAAGAACTCTTTCTCCAAAAAAGGGTTCTCTGGATCAAAATAGTTCTTACTGGAACTGTTAGTGTTACCAAGAACCCTTTTAAAACCCTTTATTCAGGAAAGGGTTTTTAAAGGGTTATCTGGATCAAAATGGTTCTTACTAGAACCATTAGTGTTACCAAGAACCCTTGAAAAACCATTTCTTTGGGAAAGGGTTTTTCAGAAGCAAATGGTTCCAGGTAGAAACTCAGCCCTTGTAGAAGAACCCTTTTGGAACCCTTATTTCTAAGAGTGTAAAAAATCTATTTCAAACCAGTGGGTCTTCTGCCTTAACAGACTTATTTAAGGTTATATCTACTGAGCTTTTTCTGAGACACATGTCCTATTTTTTCAATATGAGAACTGTTCAAGGAGAAGTCAATTTACATTCTTACACGTATAAAAACCCGCCAGTTTGCTGTTTTCTTATTTATATTCCTGTTTTCTGTGCAGTATCTGCTGCATCGTCCCAGTTTCCCTACAGGAATCATTAAAGTTTAATCTCGACATGTTTTATATTCCATTTCTCGCACCGATACATTCACAAGAAAAAAACGGACACACACACACACACACACACACACACACACACACACACACACACACACACACAACTGTGTTTCAATTGCTTTTGGGGAATTAAATTCATGTCCTGGGGACCATAACCATAACCACTACACTCCTAACCCTAACATTAACCTGAATCTGTGTTTTGTCCCCATAAGAAAAATGGGTCCCCGTAACGTGAGTATGACACGCACACACACACAACCCTCCTCTTAATGCCTGATAGGATTGTCAGACCCAGCAGGTGGGAAACACAGACAACCAATCTCCGGCTCTGTCTAATTACTGACTCTGTCTGAAGATTCCTGCCTTACAACACACTGACATATGCTGTCAGGACGTGTCCCAGCTGTACGGCCTGACCTGACCTGCTGCCTCTTCGCTCAGCTGGGCCCTCAACTCCGTCTTTATCACCCATGGAGTGTTTGAGGGCTAAAACTCTGCCAGAGCAGCCAGTGTGGTGACATTTAACATCAATGGACACAGTGATGAGAAGATGAGAGCTCTTACTGTTTGTGTGAGAATGTGTCCGCACTGGAAACATGCAGCCAGATTGACACATTCAAAACACATGACTGTGTTTTTCTCCGACGGTTGCCAAGTTGAGAACAATGAGGCCTCTGGCTCGGTCTTTCTGTCTCATCCCCCCCGCCCCCCCACCAAAAAAAAAAAAATCCCCCAAACACCCACACTCACCTGTAACACCTGGCGGGTTTGGCGTCCACACTCTGGCATGTTCCTGTTCAGACGGTCCATGTCCACTGAGCTGTCCACAGCTCCCTGCGACACATGGAGATCCTGAGGGGGAAATGACAACATCCATATGAGCCACAGAATGAGTAACGAGTGTCGTCAAGTGTGACTTCACCTCAGCCGGGGTCAGAATCTTGTGTGTGTGTGTCTTTGTGCCTTCTTATGGTCAGTGTGTGATCTATTTTTTTTCACAACAATGTAAGAAAATTGCACCATATTTAGCGGGATTCCCCATCACCACTCTGCCTACACACTAATGTGTAAAGGTGTGATTCATGCTGTCATCAGACACACACACACGCAGACACACACACACAACAGATGGTAGACAGCATTTAGCAACACACTCTGAGGAAGTAGCACACACGCACATTTAAATCTCTTGGTAGTTGACACATTAACTGGAAATCAGCAACCTAAGCCTCTCTGGTGTCTATGAAAACACACACACACACTCTCACACGCTGTGCCCAAAATTCCTCTCCTATTACTCAGTTTTTTTGGGTATTTCCAGCAAGTCAGCACTGAACACACAGCTATTAATACATTCCATGTCTATATTGGTACACGTGTGAAGTGTCCAGACCGAGTCTAAGCACACAAACGTGGGAAAACGGTCATTATAGGAACTGTGAGAAGCCCGTGGCTGTGAGGAAGCACCGGAAACCACACAGGAAAAATTAGAAAACACATCATTATAGCAATCACAGAGTGTACCCGGAGTCATTTGCATGCCTAAAATGTTGTGCAGCGGGGATGGAAAAATATGGTTCTGATGTACTCTGCCTGCAGGATAACAAAACACTAATGCAATATCATCATATTTGCTCTTCTGGCAGACCCGTGAAATGATATTCAGCAGAGTCAGCCGCAGGGGAGTCAATCACAAAACAGCCAGAAAATAAAAATAATGTTCAGTTCGACAAGAAACCCAAGAAGAGGCAACAATTCAGCCAACTACACACTGTTTCCCCTCAGGACTCAACGCAATGCAATGTTTCCCATGTGAAATTTCACCTTTGTTGCCTCTACATATATGAATTACCTTCCTCCAGTTGTCCAGCAAATGCATAGCCTCCATAGCAAAGGGCTGCTCCAGGCTACTGAGCCAATCCTATCAGTGTGAACCTGATTGAGCGGGACACCTCTAAGACTGCCAAGTGAATTCAACACAGCTTCTTCAACGCCGCGTCTGTCCATGCAACACAGATTTTATGTCTTTGTCTTGATCTCAGTCCTTTGTCACGGGCTGCCGGTGCAGTATCCTCCACAGACTCCTGCTCAGGAGGTGGACCTGTTGCTGCTTGCTCCACTAAACTAAGACCTACATTCCTGACTGGCAGCACCAAAGTCCCACATAACAGAGAGACGTGTGCGTGTGTGTGTGTGTGTGTGTGTGTATCTGTGTGTGTGTCTGTGTGTGTAAGTGGTGATCAAAGGACAAGCAAAGAGGAAGGGAGGAAGAGAGAGTGATGACTGACAAAATAAAGGTCAGAAATAATGAGGTGACCATGTTGAAGGAGACAAATAAATCATGTATTATACAGTATAATACATTAATATACAGTATAATCATTAAAAGTCCACTTCTGCATAAACCATGGATGGATAGATGTGGGTATCACATAAACTAAGTTTGCAAAAAAAACAATATGAGTTCTCCTGCATGGACGCAACTAAAGTTACAAGAAGCTGAAATAAAGATAATGAGTCACCAAAAATGACTCTAAAAAAACAAAATAATTTCTTCTTTTCACAAATCGTCCTCTTTGTGTGTGAACAGTTGTATTAATGCTGGTGGAATCAGCTGGTGTTACAGTACTGTGCGTCAATTCACTTTAACTGAAACCCAAAATACACTTCAACACACAATATGTCATGTCTGCTGCTACTCATCTCTTGGTCGCCATAAAACAAAAGACGTTTGCTGAGTGTTGTGTGTGAAGGGCCAAGTGAAGCAGGAGGTGGAGCTGCTCAGAGCCTCCAGCTGTGGTTGAAAGAGTCGGTGCAGATCCAGACCTTCTGGAGGAATAAACACCTGGAGTCATATTAGATTCTGCTCTGATCCGGAGCCGTTTACTGACGGGAGGACAGCTCAGAGATGACTTGACTTTTGGGATTAAAAAGTGGATTTATGTTCACTCCTGTTTATCAACCTGACTGCAGCAGTGATCTGCGGAGGTGACAGAGGTGTCAGGTGTTTAGGTTCTGTAATGTTGACTGCTGACTGGAGCTGGAGGGGAATTTGGCTTTGCTTCTTGAACGTAATGCACATTAACTGTAAGCTAGTCAGTTAACATCAGAGACATCCATAAGTGTCAGCTAACACTTATGGTTTGAACTTTGTTGGAAACATCTGGGATAATGTAAGTACACAACTCAACAACATATAGAACAAAGGTGGAGTTGCTTTCAGACAGTTTATTAGTCAGCATAGACCAAGTTGGTGTAATTGTCTAAATGGGAGGTCGAAGCTGAGTCTGTTACCCAACAGTTTTACTTTTTAGTGAAGTAAAGCTAAAGTCCTGTATGTGTCTGAGTGTGTGTTTGTTCCCACCACATCAAAGCCCACTTGTGTCGGACCGGGGGGAGGACATCAGCAGCTTTTCTTTCTCCAGATCCAGAAACTCTCACTGGACACACAAAGAACTCCCAATCTCTCTTTTTCTTTCTCTCTTTCCCTCCCTCTGTCCCTCTCATGCCAGGACAGAAAGGCTGGCATTGTGTTCTGCGGGGCAGGCATGGATCTCTCCTCACACATGAGGGAATCTTTTTTTTGTTTTTTTTGATGGGGTTATGAAAACGAGAGAGGGAGGGAGGTTCGCCATTTAGCTGGAATGCAAAACTGTAGAAACAGGGAGGGAAGCTTGACAGCCTGCCAACTAGACGGTGAATAAAAAATGAGATGGGGTGAATAATAAAGATGATAGGAAGAGAGGGAGAATCAGAAGGAAATGAGCCTGCGTGCAGCTGTCGACGGTCATATTCAATTGAGTTCAAAACAGTTTCTGAATTTTGGTCAGATGTCCTAATTAGATAAAGCTGCAAAATATGTTGGCTATTGTCATAAACTAAGAGAAACAAGCTCTGCTAAATGTTTCTAAATGATTTACAGGGATTAATGTGATCATTGAATAATTTAGCTTTGACAGCGAGGTAACTTTAACATTCATGCCAAAAAGCTTATTTTAATTTTATTATTAATGGAAACAAAACTCTTTTTTTTTTTTTTTTTAACCATTAGTATATAATGTTCTTACAGAAGCATATTGCTGCCATGAAATGAAGGGATCGGTATTTAGTTATAATGTGAAAGGTTTATTGTTAAACAAGATACTTTATTACACATTATTGTGTTTTCCAACTGTGACAGGATGCCTATCTTTATGTATTATCTTGTTATAGTGTAGAAATGTTTCCTCTATATATATATATATATATATATATATATATATATATATATATATATATATATATATATATATATATATATATATATATATATAGTATACACAGTAGCTCAGGAGGTAGAGCGGGTCGTCTAGTGATCGGAAGGTCCCTGGCTCGAACCCTCTGCCATATTTGCACCACATACTAGATTATGTAGATAAAAGATAAAAATCTGTAAATCACAGTAAAGGCCATGGAGTGTTTTCCGTTAAGTGTTTTATCTTCCTGAGAGCTGGACAGAGCAAAACTAATGACACTGTTTGTTTTGTATCAGACATCTTTTATGCTAATGAGACATCTGTCTCGGTGACGGTGCTAGACGAAAAGCTTAAGGAGCGTCCAACATGAAAAAGGCTAATCCTCCGGGGAGCTACATATACCCAACAAATCTAAGCTAGCTGCTGAGAGAGAGTGTGGATGGACCTGATGGTAGCTGTAATTTAAAGCTCAGGGGGTTCACCCAAATCAGCTGACATCATCCAGTCCAGTGGTTGTAGAGATGCCGAAGACCAAAGTGCTGGATGGTCAGACCAACCAGCAATGGACATCTTCACCCTTGGGTCCCGCTGCTTCAGGGGCAAATACTTGTACAACCATGCTAAAAGGGAGAGTGAAGTTTACTGTTTACCAAGGGGAAATTATTCCACCTCCATGGCAACCAGTCAGAGGTAACATATGCTACACAGCATAGCCTCGTTAAATCCAGTCTGTGCTTTACAACAGTGAGGTTTTACAACAGTGAGGTCTTACAGTTAAAGGAGGAAGAACAGAAAAAGGGAGGTTCTGGTGAATGAAGTGAGTCTGTGGGTCTGTCTAGAGGAAGTCTGGAGTGCTGTCCGGCCTCTCGTCCATCCAGCACTCACTCCTCCTGGACAATTCAAACAGGCTAGGGGCCACGTCAGGGAATGTGCAGATAATCAGGAATGTGAAAACAAAAGGACGGGTCACGTCATACTCATCTGAAGAGAGCATGCATCCACCATTCTTCTAAAGTCAGACTTATATGTCATATATGTTTGCATACTGCTCAGACACTTTAAATATAAGGGCACAACTGTTCTCTTCATTTTCATTTTTTCCAGTGATTCAATCTTCAGTGTCCCAATTCACATATTTTCACAATGAACTACATTCACTTTTTTGTAAAATCTATACATAGCATGTTCTATATAATAACATGATCAGATTTGTTTCTCGTTGTCTCAAGATTTCCAGCTATACACCTTTTTGATTCTATAAATTCTTCATAAATACAAGCACATTGATTCTCCTCCCTTCCAACAAGTACTTTATGACGACTGTTCAGAACCAAAGCCCATAGCCCCTCTGTCTTAAAGGTCAGAGGTCACTGTTAAGGAGACGCTCACGCTACAAAGATCTGTGTGCAGGTTCGGTCATGTGCTGAAAGGATTTGGCGCTGAGAATAGATGCGGTCTGTAGCCACAGGTGAGACGCTGCGTCGATGAAACGCTCTCTGATCTCGGCAGAAAAATGCAGAAGCACAGCAAACAGATGAGGATTAAATGAACGGACGTGAAGGAGCTGCAGGTGTGTCGCAAGCCTCCTTGTAAACACACCTGGCTGCTTTATGGGGGTCCACCGGACGTGAGTCTGTGTGCAAATAAAAGGAAAGTACACACCTCCATGTGTAAAGACAAATAACTGTCGAGTCTTTGTCCCTTGAGAAGCTCTGTTTCAGAAACACAGAGCACTGGAGCCTGTGGCGTTATAAATGTCTGTATGTTTCATTGATGTGACACCAAGATTCACACTGTGCTCTGAGCTTTGGTCCTCGATGTGCCTCAGAGTGAGGGCGCCGTCAGAGAACTGACACGTCTTTCAAGCAGCACGATTGCTCGATAGCTGTGGATGCTAACATAGCTCACAGATCAGGTCAGTATTTACGAATGAAAAGTACTTTGTGGGGAAATGTGGAGGCAGATCGTTAGAGCAAATCTGTGAACAAAAAATAATTGTTATGTGGTTTGAAGTTCCAGTCTAAGCGAATCATCTTCAAATGGTGCCATTAGCATTTAGCAGCTAACAGTACCACGTATAAATGTTTATTCACTCATTTAACATTGTATGTCTAGTGTGCATATGGCTAACAGCCACGAACCACCCCCATCACTAAGTGTGTGTGTGTGTGTGTGTGTGTGTGTTCAGTGGCCTAATGTAATATCCTCTTGTTTTTCTATTGTTACTAAAATAGCTATGATGGACTTAAACTGGATATTGTAAAAAGACTTCCCATGAAGTTCCCATGAAGTCAAAGTGGTTGTTTAAGTGTTTTTATCACATATGTCTTGCTCTTTATGAAGGCTAGTATCAGGCCCAACAATGGCAAAAAAAGAGTCATTTTGCAGGTAAAACTGGATCATACAAAGTATTTGTCCTCTGATTGCTCTGACCCAACAGAAAGCTTTGGCTACTTGTTGTCACAGTCACAGCTAACTGCTGCTAACAAGCAGTGTCCCGATGAACACCTCCAGATCAACAGTACCGAGGTGACTTATGGAGTTTCCTGACGGACGGATCCTTCACTGTGATGTTCCGTCAAAGTCCGCCTGTTTACTGGGAGCTTCCAATCAGGCCAGAGTCGGCAGACTGCGAGCTCAGTGGTGGGGGCGTAACGCACATTTAGCGCCATTGGCTACTGTAAACGCCAATCTATATCCACAAGTCCTCCTGTAGAGCGCTGAAGTCACGAAAAGAGACAAATGCATGTTTTATCCTGTTTGAGTTCTGTCATGAATCACATTTATGATGTTTGTCAGTTAAAAAGATCATTTTTCAACTTGAGAGTGTCTCAGTTTGTCATCAAACTAAGGAAATATTGGACTGTGAAAATACGCCATTATAAAGACTACACAGTCTTGTTAGTGACGTCGTCTCTTTGAATGTCACCAAACCCCGTAACTTAAACACCGTAGAGCTGCTCCTGTATATTAGCAGCTCACAGAACTGCAGTTGACAATACGAGCAGATTTACTGTGATCTTCACTTTCTATTTCATCTTTTCTGAGCCCAGTTGGCGGCCATGTTGGTGTTGGCGACGTGTGTTGAGTGAGACGGTGTAGTTCACTGAGCGCTTCAACACAAAACTACATGAGATTTTACTTTAATTACAACTGAACCGAGACTTTATTGACTTGGAAAATAATCTTTTGAACTGACAAACACTGTATGTGTGATTCCTGACACAACTCAAACATGATCAATACATTACTTGTCTCTCTTCGTTCACTACCAGACAAAGTCTTTCTGGAATAAGGTCCCATGGTGCCACCGGAAGAGGCGGGACTTCGGCTCTCTATTGTTTCATAACACGTAACTATGCAGAAGCAAAAATAACCCTCAATGAGCCGTGTGAGCATAAAAAACAAGTATGAGACGAGAGGAAATGAGCCCGTAGTCCTTTTTCACTGCAGTCATTTTGACTTGTCACAGAGGCACAAGTGTTTCTAATAGCTCAATAATGGCTCTGTTCTCAGGAAGCCATTATTGCCACAATCAAGCTGACAGCAGATGAAGGAAGGACAGAGAGGAGGCAGCAGGGAGGTGGAGGAGGTGGAGGAGGGGGGCGGGGCAGCAGTGCCGCTCTCTGTTCTGGGTCTATCTGGTCCAGCCAGCTGCCACCACACAGCTCTGCTCCGCTCTCCTCAGGTCTGATAATGAAGCCGGCTGGATGATCCTCCCTCTCTCCCTGATCTCTCTCTCTCCATCCCTCCTTTTCTCTCTGGCTGTCCATCTCACGTCATTAGGAATCAAGTCTTCTCAAGTCCTCTCTTATCATTTTCATAGCCTCTACATGTCTCCGGCTGCATTCTGCCTCTCATGTCAGAGACAAATGTCCGGTTTCTCCAGTGGCCGTGTTGGGCATTAAAGCGTTCCCCTGCTCCGGAAACTGACATGTGAAGATACATTTTAGCCATTTCAGCCAGTCTCCTGTCTGCAGTGTGTTTTCTTTTGTTTTTGTCTGATGGTGGCAGCCAAAGCCAAATGACACCTTCTGTTTTTAGAAACAAACCACAAAAATGCAGAAAATGTCCGGGGAGGAAGGGTGGACTCTCTATACGCTCATTTTCAGGCAAGACGACGTGCCGACCGCTGCTGTGTATAGATGCACGAAGAAGTCAAATGTCTAAAATGTTGATGTTGATGCTGCGATATACAAAGCCAAGTGCTCCAGCTGTAAAAGTCTCTGATAAGTGGCTCTTTCAGCCGAATTAACATGACTCAGCTGAGTGCTGTAAACCGCTGGGAAAAGATGAGGTAACTGATTTGGATACAACATCATAACAACAATGACAAGATAAAAACAGCTGGAACATCTCTTTTCATTTTTGGGTGAACTTCTCCTTTACCTAAATTAGCAACAGCGATCCCTCAGCCACTGCGACATGTCAGGTGACATCACCAGACGGCACACAGTTCAACATGAGCTCATGTTCACCAGCCAGGCCGGTTCATGACACGAGAGGGAGAAGTGACATCAGCGACTGAAATCTATTTCACAGACAGAGATTCCATAGGAGGTTTCCCGTCCAACATCAAAGTCTATGTGGCTGACTGATGGTTCATCGGGCTGGACCACAGACGACCTCGCGTTCTTCGCACCAGTCTTGGAATTTCTGGAATTTCAGGGAATATTTTAGAGGTGAATCCAGACAGGGGAGGCGAGGGAAAGTCATTTACAACTTGTTCAAGAGGCAAAACAGGAAGGAAGGCGTTTCGACCTTTAAAGATGTTCTTAAACGTGTTGGAAGTCCTCAGGCACCTGGAGCGGTTACTGTTTGGTGGAGGACACAGGAAATACAAAGTTTGAGCATGACAAATCCCGTCCTTCAACTTTTTCTCCACTATTTTCAACCACGTTGGTGTTCTTCAGCACCGATGCCTATGCAGTCTGCCATTTATCATGTGGTGGCATCAAACCTAAACATAGCCTTCATGCTACAAGCTGTGTAGGCTGATGCTGAGCGGCTCTGGTTAGTGGCGTGCGTGGTTGTGGTGTCTTGGCTTCACGAAACAACTGCTACAAAAACAAGAGCAATAACTTTCTCCTTAGTGACAGCTTATCTTGATGCATATCCAGCAAATAATATGTCAGTCAGAATATTATATAGTGTCTTACTTGTATCAGATTGAGATTGTTTAATGGCAAGATTCATGTCAGAATAAAAGCAGAGTAAAGGTTTCATTTACACCACCTACATGCACCGACCGTTTAGGGCGGCAAAAAGCTTATTAGAATAAATGTTTGCATATCTGCAGAAATGTTGCCGTGCTCCGATCATTTTACTTTAAGCATTACATTTGTACTCGCAGGCACACACTCCCACCCTCAAAGAGCAACAGCAAAAGGAGTTCGGGAGCCGCGGGAGGAAGTGTGTGACAGATAGAGGAAGAAGATGACATACAGAGAGGCTTCATCCCGCCAGTCTGAGTGTCACTATATGTAGACTTCCTGTGCAGCCAGCCGAGCCAGGGACCATTTCCTGTTAGTGACACAGGCCGAGGTCAGGGTCAGCCTCGACTGTGGGAGGACGCTGACATCAAATATGAACACTGCTGATGTGTTTACAGCGTCTGCACACACTTCGGACTTTTATTTTTTATCAGCAAGTCACACTACTCGCTGTAATCAGACCTCAGAGAGCTAAAGGGTTGTTCCGCTGCCCTCAAGTGGCCAAAACCAAACTTTGTGCAGTTCGAAATCGATATACGATAGATAGCTTTCACTCGTCGCTTCCTCTGATGGAACATTGCAGCTGGGTTTGAAGCAGGGTACCAGTTGGTGTTTCGGCGCTTTTATGAATGGGCTCAGTCGTCTTAAGCGAGCTTAATCTCGTGTGAGAAAAGCTCCTCGGCCGCCATCTATTCACAGGCCAAATATTTGGTGCAGGAAAGGATTTATTTGGGGATATGCTGTTTTTTCAAATGAGATTTGGTTCGAACGTGCGCCGACGAACCAGCCTGTCAGCACGGCCGCGTTCCAATCAATGAATTACGCGATTACGCCATCAAAACCGAGCAAAACAGAACGATGCTCCAGGGTTGGAAGGCGCGATGTGACTCCTCATTTCCTGCTTCCCACCACACGGAGGTCATTCATCGGCTTGAATGAAGAAATGCATTTTTCTTCTGAATGATTACCTCCACGCCGTATTGTATTTTTCCACGGATAAGGCCTAAGCCTAAGCACCGCACATTAAAATGCAAATCTATGCCCAGTGCGACGCCAGTGTATCCCCTCGTAGCCTGATAGCATGAGTAAACACGGAATCATTATTCTGGCATCAGGCGCTGAGCGTTGGAGGGAAGCCATTATCAGCCGGCAGCTAAACACACCATCTGCCCGGCGCCTGAGCACACATAAAAACATACTGCGCACACTCGCCCGGTAGGGTACGAGAGGTTACAGAGACACCGCTGAGGACCAAACGGGACAAACGCGGCGAGGGGAAGTGAATGAATGTACCTCTCAGCTTTAGTTTCACTGTCTGACAGGAGGAATATGTGGCTGCACAGGGCCGAGGTGTAACGTGAGGAGACTTTCCTCAGGTTAGAGCACAAACACCGAGGCGCACTGAGGAGCAAATAACAGGACGCGAACACCCGGCCGACCGCGTGTTGTCATCAGAGCCGTGAAATCACTGCCAGCGGAGATATGCGAAACTGCAGCGCAGCACTTCTGAGGATCAGGGAGCCTGTCATTATCAGATTATTGTCTCCGGTGACAGTAGAAATTAGACCTCAAAGTCACGGCGAAAGAATACTTGTTGTCACCGTCCAAACCACTGTTATCCAACACTGTGACGGAGGCACGGAGCTGCAGCCACAGGCAGAGGTGACTCAGTGTTTCTCTTGAATCAGGAGTGGAAACAGCTGTAAAACATCACTTTTTTTTTTACTTTTTCTAAAGCACACCTCTGTTCGGTACGTTCACTTATGCAACATCTGATTCACACACAGTGAGATTGCAGCTATGTTGCATTAGCTCAATATTTCCACTCGCTGTGTTGCTGCTGGTGAGCTGAGGAAGGTCTGCTCCACTGAAAATCCATCTTTTGAATAACTTATAGTAATGCCCTGTTAGCTGCAAACATGGCAAACTGAAAACAAACTGCTACGCAGTAAAGAAGCAAGCTGCAAACTTTTGAGAGCCATTACTTATGTGTTGCTTTAAGTCCGCCGTGTTCGAGCTTCCACAGAAACACAGCTCGAGTCCAAGACTAACAGTGAGGGTGAGCGTGCCAACAGCCGCTCAGAGCCAGGACTAATAATACGCTGATAATAATGAAGGTGATGAGAAACACGACCAGCTTCGTCGCGGCACGTTACTGCATACTATCAGCTGAAGTATGAACCCGCGCATGAATATGAAAAAGCTGGTGACTGGACTGACAGCACAGCAGCCTTCAGTCAACCTGTTCAGACTGGAAAGCCAACCGACTTTCATCCGAGACGAGTCTGATTCTGTGGAAATGCTGTTTTGCTGTTTTATTGGTATTCTGTCATATTCTTATCTGTTATCATTTTCATGTACCCATTCTGTTTATCCGCTCTGTGGTTATGTTCATTCTCTCTGTTTGCTATCACGTTTTGGCACTTTTAGACACTGTCACTGCTCGGGACCAGGCAGCTGGTTTATCTCTGATTCTCCCAAATGATCACTAGATTGGCTCCATGTCTGCTGGACGTGTAAACAACATGCGAGCTAGTAAAAGATTTCAAACGCAAACTGGCCGTGGAGTCCAAAAGCCGGATTTGTGTTGTTTTAATATTTCAGCAGTTTGTTGAGAGCAACCAATAAATCAAAGTTTGCTTTAAAGTAAAGATATTACGTCTGTGTTTCCTAACGTTGCCATGACAGATATGGGAACAAGATGTGTCCAGTTATCAGTGGACCAACCACCAGAACCTGCTCTGGCTGATTGGCCTTTGCTTCCATCCGGCAGTGAGGGTAACTGTCACCTCTGACTTCCACCTTGAGCGAACCAGTGGGAGTGGGTGACTGGGAATGCGGTATTCCATTGCTCAGTGGTTCCGTTGACTTTTGGCTCAGTGTTTCCCAAAGACGTGGAGCTGGACAGGCATTCCAGCCTTGCGGGGACAAAGAGGCTCTTTCAACAGCAGTAATCCTCTGGAGGAGGAGTGGGAACACTGCTGCCCTACTGCTGCATGCTGGACTATGGGACCCACACCAAGGTTCAAACACACACACACACACACACACACATTGATGACCACAACACACCAGAGGGGACATGGACATGTGTGTGTGGGTATGAGGGTAAGAGCGATATATGGGGCCAATACTGGGCTCTTATCAATCAATGGGTTTAACATCAGTGGTCCTCACATAATTCAGTTCAAACATGTCTTCTACATCATGATCTTCTTCTAACGTACCACACTACTGTGTTGTGACAACCGAGTCTGGAGATAATCATTCCATCACACAGTTTGTATTGACAAATGAAGTTGATGTTGATTTGATGTCTGTCTGTCGGTAACAACAGCTCAGTCCTCATGTCTCAGATCCATCTCCATGGCAACAGAGCAAACACATCTTGACCACGTGATCAGGTTTAAACAGCTGGACGAAGCTAGCTCATGGACCTGGGGTTGCAATGACTTTGTCAAGTAAAATGATAAATTACTCAAAGGTCACATTGGTGACATTTGTATGTCCACAAATCATTCTTTAAAAATAAAACGGCTACAGAGCTTGTAGAAAGGTGCAGAATAAAAGTTCTCTGCTCCTTCAAAACAGTATTCTGATTGCCAATTAATTGTTTTAAAATGAAATAGCTCCAGCTCCTGACATGGTGTGTCAGCCAGTAATATAACGCCGTTAGTCTCATGTGGTATCTGTGTTTCGTCAGCATCAACAGTCTTGGTAGTTTCCAGTTTGTGGAAAAAACTTATGTGCCCAGCATACTGCACTGCACTAATGTTAGCTAGCTAGAGTTAGCAACATTAGCTAGTGTAACCAAACTGGCAACCACAGCGGTGCTGTGGCATGAGGGCAATGGTAGATGGTAGATGAGGAGATTTAATTTGTACACATCCAGCAGATAAGGAGCAACATTGTGTTCGTGTCCACCGGAAATCTCACATCCCCTCTCATTTTTTAGCCGCTAACTGTTCACCAGCTAGCAGCTAAGAATGTGTGTGTCTGCTGTGTGATGCTGAGCAGAGCGTGTGCAGCAGGTTGATCACAGCTAATCACTGAAAACAGCCGCCTGCAGCTGCTGGAAACCAAGCTGATGAGAGCAGATGAGATGGAAAAAAAAGACAGAGAAGTTGTGATGTGTGAAATTAAAACAATAAGCTGTAAGACACTGAAACTTCTCCGTGTATAGTAGGAACAAAGCCTGTACAGTGAGGAGGTCGGGGTGGTCGGTCGGGTAAAACAAGCACAGAGCTTTCATCCGTGAGACTGCTGTTAGTGTCCAGTGTCAACGGTTGTGTCACACACATAACATGAAGTACATCAGCTCTTACTGAAGTTTGACAAATGGTTATTTTAACACAAACCACAGTGTTTTTCTGAACCTAACCAGGTAGTGTTCTTGCCTCAACCTAAACAAACTACAAACTCTGCCTGTTGCTGGTACGCTGCAACACACATGTTGCTTTGTGAGTGGTCATTTATGCCGTTTTGGGAGTCGCAAGTGTCCAACAATGTCCAAAGTGATGGTAAACTCATAAAACGTAAGTAAACCTCACGTTTCATATGAAAAAAGTGGGTAACTCAGTGTTTACCCCAACCAGAGCTGAGTAATGACTCTCGGCAGCTTCCTCACCACGAGTGACCTCTTTCACATTTTCCAGTCATTTGTTGATATAGAAATGTTAGACCAGCTTTAAGGGGAGTGAGAAGTATTTTAACCTGAATGGTGAATGTTACATAACTATAATGAGTCAGATCAGAAATTATACGATTTCATGTCCTTGAGACGTTGAATTCCTCCACTGAAACTCTCGATACAATGAACATCGCAACAACATGTTTGTTCCTGTAGATTAGAATCAGTCTGGGTCAAAGGTTTACAATGAACAACTACAGTATTGATCAATTATTTACTCATCAATAATGAATATGACATAAATCAAAGTACATCACATCAGATCTCTGGTACCTGCTGCCTGAAGGTGGTGCTTTAACTTCAACGTGACACACAAACCATCCTCTACACACACACACACAGTACAGTGACAGTGTCACTCACCCTGCGCTTCAGTCTGATCCTCTCCATCACAACTGTCTTTCAAGAACAAGCACTAAAATCCATCCTTCGAGACCGAAAATCCAGCCGGCTTAGTCGCATGTGGGAATGAACATTGTTGGTGGTAAACTAGGAAGAAGGGAGTGACGGGGAGGAGGTGGAGACGGGGGAAGGAAGGGGAATAAAGGCGAGAGGAGGGGAGACCAGAGGCAGCGTGGGATATCCCTTTGAGTCATGGAAACTGATCCAAACAGCAGACATGCTCACGGAGAGCCAAACAGGCCTCTGTGTGTCTTTGTATTGTCCCCGTCATTCAGACTCGTTACACGCTCACAACATCCAACGGCCTCTGGAAACACTTACTGTACTTTCCTCACAGGTCAATCTGTGGAAAACACGTGTAATATCGCCAGTGGACACACACAATGTGTGTATTCACCACACTGTGTCTGCTAATGTGACGTTTGAGCTCACTTCATCTCCTCCTGTTGTATTTTTTCTTAATTCTGATTGTTTTTTGCTCTATATATTTTATTTTACGGCATATTTTCATATTAATTTGCTTCAATAGGTCTTGTTAAACCAAACATAAACAAGCGATTTATATTTTCTGTTTTTCCTGGGTGCATCTCGCTATTTTTCTCTCTGCACGCATCGTTGAAGTTCGACACCCGTTAACGTTATTGTGCATCAGCGTGCTCACAAATCTTCAATCCAAGCAGCCAGACAGAGAGCCAGTCTGTGTCTTTGTGTGTGTGTGTGTGTGTGTGTGTGTGTGTGTGTGTGTGTGTGTGTGTGTGTTAATGTGGCACAAATGGGCCAGGTGAAGGAGGAGCGGCAGCCAAAACACCATGAGATCATCCTTTACCAGACTGCTGCCTCTGCCAAATCCTTTGTTTCCATGGTAACTCCTCAGGGAAAACACTGTTGTGTGTGTGTGTGTGTGTGTGTGTGTGTGTGTGTCCCCTACAGTTGGTTGGCTGTAAATCGTCACGTTACAGTGCGACAGCGTGTCAGACGGCGGTGAGTATCAGAGCGTGCGAGGCGAGGCGAGGTGAGCGAGGCGGAGTGAGGCGAGGTGAGCAGTCTGAGAACGGTCGCGTCTTTGTTTTGGGATGAATCGCTGGCCCGAAGGCACGCCGCACACAAAAGACAAAGACAATGAGGGGAGGAAATTATGGGGGAGGAAAAAGAAAGGGAGAGGAATCTGCAGAGGTCACATCCCCGTCTGCAACATGCATTCTGATTGGCTGCCTTTTTAATGCGTGTGTGTGTGTGTGTGTGTGTGTGTGAGAGCTGTACATGTTGCAGCTGTCGGAGAGGCAGCAGAGAGCAGATTGTACAGCTGTGTGTGCCAACAACAGAGTGGAGTGAGCGGTTTGACCTGCGGTAACCTCTGAGGTGACACAGCTCGTCCTCATCAGAAAAACAACCGCGTAGATCGATTATTAACACACATATTTACGTTTGTTGTCAGGTGGCGACCTCTAGTGGCTGCAGTATTTATTACAGCAGCAAAGGAGGAAGTCAGGTAATGTGGTAAAGAGAGCGACAAAGTCTGTATTGGCAGGAGGATGTTAGGGTCACAAACACAGGACTTTAACTCAGCAGACTGCAGTCCAAGTCCTGTGTGGAACCAAAAGTCACGCCTGTCGTCCTCTTTATCTGCATCAGATTGTACTTACTCATAGATACAAGTCACCTGAATACACCTGATGCTTTTCATCCAGATCCACGCATTATTCCCTGAATGAACCACAATGTTAGAAAAACACCCTATCTCACAATGTTAAAGAAAGTCCCTTCACTGCACCAAACGTTAATGTGGTCTATCGTGGGCCGAGACCCATCTTCCGATAGAAATCTGTTCGGTAGTTTTTGTGTAATCCTGCTGACAAACCGACCAACAAGTGAAGAGACAGGTGAAAACATAAGGAGGTAATAAATCAATGGAAACAGACACAAAGCAACATTACTCTGGAGTCATGTTTGTTGAGGAAAAGCTGAGAGGAAAGTGCGACATCGCCTCTGATTTTTGCTCCCAACAAGCTCCAATGTAACCGATATCTATGCAGCTGCTAAACGCTCACCTGCCAGAACAATGAGCCGAACGACACTCAGACTCCCCGAGGAGCTGAGAGGGACTGTACAGCCTGCTCATCATTCTCTGACACCATGCGTATAAAAGTAATATTGAATCCAAATCTTTATCCGTTCCTTCTTTTGTGAAAATCTGTGAAGCCTGAACATCAATTTCATGAACATTCGTTCATTCATCGTCACTTTTTTATCATTTCAACTTGAAGGCCAATAAAGTCACTTCTACATTGTTTCTTTAATTACAGAACCTCCCTCTTTGAATCAGTGTATTATCTTAACATTCCCTCATCAAAGTGGATCATGCCCCGAGGTTTCCTCAAGATTGGATTTTTACCCATCAGGCCAGTTGTTATTCACTCTGCAGCTCAGTGCGAACATGCACCTTTCTTCAGTTTTTGCTGAATAATAATAATAAAATTAGCCTTCCACTAAATGAACCGACACAAACCAATCCGTCCAGCTCGCACATGGAGGTCGATTAGCTCTCAAACTGCTCCACACTGGTAAATAATCGCCCTCATCCAGACCCTGATGTGGTCACTGAGAGGCTTTGGTGCCATTTGCCAGCATGTGATGACTCCTTCACCAAATTTACAACCAACAACTGCCCCATGCACTCATTCTTTCATTATTTCTCTTTTATAAATTCACTAATTTCCCAACGGCCTGACACTGAGCGGCCATGATGCTTATTACAGACTGCGGTGGTGAATATCCAACGAGGCCGACTCTCTCCAGGAAACAAAAACGAGGCTGCGCGATCACATTCAAGGTCAACAGCATCGCTAACCGCAGCAGCGGAGCACCCAGAGGAGGCACCGGAGCCCGACAGGGGAGCCGCTGAGAGAATGGGGCTGGATGGATGTTGGGTGAGGGGGTGAGGGTGGAGGGTGGGGGGTGGGGGGCAGATAGAGTGCCTGTGTGCTGGCCTGATTATGCTCTGAACAGAATGAGCTCACATAACAAAGGATTTATTATCAGTAGCTGGAGAGTTGCTGCAGTCTGGGAACTCGGCACAGCCGTTCTCTCTGCCAGCCGCCCGAAAATGTGGCCCAGCTCTGCCTCGGTCGGTAGGTTCAAACAACAACAAACCCTGTGTTTGGTCCCGCTCGCCCTCGGCCTATAAAGCAGCCAGTGTTTCAGAGGGTGGGAAGAGCGAGGGAAGGCTGCCTCTCACAGGCTCACGCTCAGCTGTTCTCCCCTCCATCTCCAGCTCCTTCCCTCCAGGTACACCAGGGCTCGCTCCAGGTGAGGGAGGAAAGAGCCGGATCATCTAGAATGGGACTACACTACCACTGTGCAGAGATCTCATTCTGATTATGGGCTGCTTTTGACAAAAATCTAACATTATGAGTTGAATAAGTTAAAGTGAGACTGTGATGTCTTAAAGAAGAAGTAACACATTCTCTTACAAATGAAAAGTTGAATTCATAAGCAATAAAAGTCACGTTTACAATCCAACACACTCTGGGTTCTGTTGTTAAAGCCTCACCTGGTCTGCTTTGACCCGTAGCTCATAGGTTATTGGTCATATATATGATATATAATTATATAATACGATATAATATAATATATATTTTACTAGGTCTAATGACAAAGAGATTTTTGCTGCTTGTGGATACAGATATTTTGCAACTGAGAATATCAGATAGCAGTGTTGCAAAACAATCACACTGAAGGCAAACTAATCCAAAAGTCATAAACTGTATCTTGAGTAATAACTGCTTTTCTGCTGATGGGTATTCAGTCACAGTTTACACCTTAAAGCAGCCATAGCACATTTCTGGTCAACATAAAATGGACTTATTAATGAAATGTACTGTAGAGAGTTTTTTTTAACTGGTTATAAAATGCTCTCAGTTTAATACCGATGCCTCTATATGAGCTACATATCAAGGAATCGACACCATCAGCAAGAAGCTGTTCTATATGGTTATTCCTCAAGCCTGCGACCAGGTTGATTTCTGAGAATTAAATCTATTTTTTATGGCAGAGTGTAGATGATGAGTTGAGGAGCCTCACAGTCTGAGGAGTGAAGCTGCTGTGTAGTCTGGTGGTATGGCACCACATACTTCTGTATCTTTTACCAGATGGCAGCAGAGTAACTGGCTTATAAGATAACATTTTATACAAATATCCTAATATCTTGCTGTTGGCTTATGAATATAACGATTATAAGATATAACATTACATGACTTTTGCAGATAACTTCAACTTTGGGTCAACAAAATGACTTTTGTAGCCACGGAGAGATACATGACCTCATCACTGTGCATCCTGCAGTCAGCTGTGTTTAAAAAAGAAGATACCGGTAGTAGTAAAAATGTGCTGTGTCTTTCCTTCCACTTGCGTTCAACACACATGTGCTCACTAGCTAGAGCTAAACCTTTATGACAGGAAGCAGGGGCGGGTGTCATGCTGCTTTTGTCCACAGGGGCCGCCAGAATCCACACAAAATGAGAGTTCCTTGCAGCTGCTTTAAATGGACCTGCGTTTTCCATTGGCCTTTTTCCCAGTCTGCTGACCGCTCAGAGAGCTTTACAACACTTGTCACATTAACAGATTCACACACACACTCATACACTAATGACAGAGGCTGCCAGCAAGGTTCCCACCTGCTCATCAGGAGCAATTAGGCTTCAGTGTCCTGCTCACAACCAGCAACATGTTAGCAACCAGTTTTCTGTTCATAATTCCAGCAGACACAATTAATTCATGATTGTGTTTCATCTCCGAAATATCTTCCTCTCTCACTGTCTGCTGTTTGGATGTGTACAGTGGCTTTATCGGAGTTTTTTGCTGGAAACAGCTGCTGCTGCTGGAGATCAGGTGGAAGAGGCGACCGCCAACTATGGCCATGAAACCAAAACAACGAGCTGAGAGAAGCTAAAACAGACAGTAGAGCTGACAGGAGTCAGACAGTTTCTCTTTCACATACACATGGTCATCTGGTTCATTTTTAGTATAAAATCATGAACGATGTGACGGCCCCAGAGCCAGGTCCTGTCTGCCGCAGATACTGTGTGTTTTCTGCGTCCTGCAGGTCCTTCGCTGGGTGGAGCTGTCAACAACTGAATAAACTGTGAACACCCGGCCAGTGTTCCTTGTTAGTTCAGTATTCAGTCAGTCAGCCAGCCTATCTTTAAGGCACCATGTCCCGTCCTTTTCTTTCAGGTTCTTTCTTTTGTGTATCGCACAAACAACATGCATCACACGTCGATCACTGCGCTCATGCAGCGGCACACACCGCTGACTCAGACAGCCACACCTCACTGGCATTCTCCTCATTGCTTTAATAAATGCGAGTTAAATGGTGCTCAGTCGCGTCCATCTCCCTGCCAGCCGATCGTAACAGATGACCACGGCTTTGAAACTAACGCAGTGTGTGACCCAACACGATGACCTCAGACTCAGGCGTCACAGTCAAGGACCTGGGCGAGTTGTGTGTGTGCTGCTGATAGGCTGAGGACACGCTCAGCCTCAGGAGAGGGAAACACCTCCGAGATCCCACACAGGACAGAGACAGTGCCCAGTTAATGTTCTAGCTCAGTGACAGGTCACGAATGCATTAGATCATAGATTAGGTTTGATGCGAAGCGCCTTCCTGGATTATCAGAGTAAAAACAAAAAACACATATCTGAAGTTGGAAATATGCCACATATGTCCTCCAATCCAAACTACCAAGTCCTCTAGGGAAACACGTCATCGGTTCACTCATACAAACATCAGCACTTATTGAAGTACTCAGAGATATCACACAACCACTGGACAATGTCACCAAAGGTCTCTAAGTCTAGTATTTATTATGTAAAACATATCTTACTGTAATACTGTCACTACATCATAACTTTAAATCTTATGAACCATCAGTTCATGTAGAAACGTGAAGGTTTGATACAGAAATGTATCACAGACAGATTGAGTTGTGATCTAACCAATGGATCTGCAGATCTTCTGTTATAATGTTTGTTTCATCACATTATCTGCAGCTTCTATGTGATGAGCGTACGGAGGGGAACATAATCACAGCGCGACACAATACTGTATGATAACAATAATGATGATAATCTCATTTATAACTGGTGACATCAAAGCAACTTTCTCGCTGCTCTCAGACAGACTGCACTTCAGGTGTTCCCCACAACAAAGGGAAGATAAGAAGACGTTACAGGAGCCCTGTGATCAACCCTGCCAACTGTCTGACACCTGCACTGCACACACACACACACACACACACACACACACACACACACACACACACACACCCTCAGTCAGCGTCTTCAAAAACAACAACCGGCCTTTAATCTTAAATGTGTGAAGCTTCTACTTTACCTGATGGAGTGGTGGGTGTGTGTGTGTTGGGACTAAACAAACACACTGCTGCTGCTCATACAGACGGGACGGGAGCTGCTGCTGCTGCTGCTGCTGTCACAAGGTTCAGAAACACAAAGACAGACACAAAAAGTCTGAGTGGGATCCAAAGAGGAAGCTCCTTTCTTTGTGTCCTCTCTCTCTCTCTCTCTCTCTCTCTGTGTCTCTCTCTCTTCTGCGGTCAGGGTCTCTCACTCTCTGCCTCTCCTTGACACGCACAAACACACACACTCTATCGCTGTCATAACACACACACACTGGGCTAAAGCCATGTGGCTGCTGACACACACTGTCTGGCTGCTGCTGGTCCCCTCCCTCTCACTCTCTCTGGACTCATACACTCTCTCTCTCTCTCTCCACACACACACACACACACACACACACACTCCCTCTCTCTCCCAGCTTTCCTGCCCGGTCAGCCTCGCCCTAACACACGGACACAAGGCGCTCATTCTTTTTGGATGAAGAGCTGCTGTGTTGTTCGTGAAGCCCTGCTGAAACGTTCACCTCTGACGGGACTCGCAGGTAAACAAGGTGCGGAGAGCAGGGGAACACTGGAGCTACTGTGAGCAGCTCGGAGCCACGTTCCCCCTCATGTTCACACACCTCTCCCACGTTTCAATGGATTCTCGTCTGTTCTGACAAACATGCTTCAGTTTGTTGTTTTGTGTCATTTTAAAGGTCCAGTGTGTAGGATTCAGGAGGAGGAGGGCGTACGGGCAGAAATGGAATATGATATACATGATTATGTTTTATATCATAATCACCTGAAACTGAGAATCAGTGTGTTCCGTTACCTCAGAATGAACCCTTTATCTCTACAGAGGGAGCAGCTCCTCCTCCACGGTCTGCCATGTTTCTACAGCAGCCCGGAACGGACAAACCAAACACTGACTCTACAGCGTTTTAAAGGTGCACTGTGTAGTTTTGGAAAAGAAATTCAAACTCTAATATTTACAACACTGATGAGGTAAAAAATCAGAAGTATGTATTTTTTTCATAAGTGAATAAACAAGCTGTTCGCAGAGGAAAATAAGGTCCTAGAACACTGTTAGAGGTGGCAGGGTCCGCCACATATAAACAAAGTAAAACAGTATAAATTGTGTTGTCCTTTAAGGTCAGTTTGTTTACTCAGTTCATTCAGCCGTGAAAACAAAGAGAGTTTGTTTATCAAGTTTGTTTAGGCAGAAAAAAAAATCAGCCAATGAAGATCTTTCTCTGCTCATTAACATGTGTTCAATAAAACTACAGAGTGCTCCTTTAAGCTTCCACCATGTCAGGGAGGGTGAGGCGACCGTTATTCAGCTGGTCGCAGTCTGTGACCTCACCGACACTAAATCCTACAAACTTCACCTTTAAAGAAATTTGATTTAGTTTTTGGATGTGATAGACAATTCTACATCTGTCTACACAAGAAAAGAGAGACAGGGGGCCAAAATCAGAACATCTGTACATGTGTAAAGGAAACTTAAAATATGCAGGTTATTAAAAAACAAATGTAAATGATCCATTATGAGCGTCAAGACAAATTCTCAATTGCCTCTTCTTCTAACACTACATACTAACGCTGCTTTAAATTGGATCCTGATTAGCTTCTGGTGTAGCATTTGCTAATCCTCCCTGGGTCTGCACATTAAAACATTTTCAAATAGAAAATACAAAAATATATAAAAAACTTCTCCATGTACAACTGAGGTATTTCTTTCCTCATATAAGTTGCCAAAGACACTACCAGGTACTACGTTACTGTTGTTTGGTCCTGTAACGTTGCTTTGTGGGAAAATTCTCTTCATTTTGTTGAGTGAAGGACCTGTGTAGTTATCACACTCGACACGCCCTCGCTCTGCGCCGCCGGCTTATCCATTTACACAGGTACGGTTCGCCAATGCTGCGCCGCTGACACTACCTCCGCAGGCATCAGAGACACAGCGACATTTCACCCCTCGTTGATCTGAGACTTTCATACAGAGGAGGATTGCCGCAGAATCCGCGCACTCAAAGGGCAGTGTGAATGGGCCCAATGATACCCTGACAATACAGACCCCATAGAAGGCAGAGAGCTGAGAGATAAGTGATGAGGTGCAACAAAGGTCGCCGGCCAGACTCAGACAGAGAAGCTGCTATCATATCCACAGTGTAAAAGCCCTGGACCACGAGGAGGGCCCTGGCTCCTACACGGTGTCTGTAGGGATAAGTGTGGTACAGTGAACTACAGCATTTAATAGTGAATTATTGATAGGAATCTTCACAGTGATGTCTCACTTTGACTCAGAATGTCCAGAGGCCATCGCTTGTACAGATCCAACAACATTTCCAGGCTCAGGGGAGATACATGAAGGGAAAAAACAAAGTAATGTGTGTGAGTAAGGACTGAAACAGCAGGTCCAGAGCAGTTGTCATCACGTGACCTAAATGTGGAACCTGCGTCAGTGAATCCACCTAAATAAGTGAAATCATTTTCAGCTGACACTGTAACGTGTCAAGATGTACTGTTAAACATGTCGGTCCGACCTGTCAAACATTTCTGCTATACTTTTCATGCACTGTGTTGCTCTGCCAGCGTCTTCAGTGTGTACAAATCAGCGACATCTCAGACTGACTACTAGTTTGGGGTGAACTCAGGTCTTCAAACTAATGTTAGACTTTGTTATAATTAATGAGATGTGAAAGCGTCAAACTTGCACTGTAGATGAATAAGATGTATACACTGTGAAGTAACATCATTAAAAATGACAGTTAAATTGTATGTAGGCTCGTGTGTGATGCAGGAGTTTTCCCACCCAGAGGTTATTGTAAAGATTGTGATTCTGTCCCCCTACTCCCTGGGAAAATGAGCCATTTACATAAGCACTATCTTTAAGCGGACACTGTTATTAAAATGTATGTGACAACTGTGGCTCTTACGTAATGAAATGTAACATATGACAAAACCATCAGATGGGGGAGTTCTGACAAGAGACTGGGCGCAGCAGGATGAGTCCTGGCAGGGCGAACTGACGGCAACAACGAAAATATAAAGTCAGATTGTTGCTTGATTCTTTCTTTTAGAGCCGACAGAGGGACGCTGTAGCTGTCAGCGGTTGTTCTGATTGGTCCAGGCTGCCTTGGCACTGACCACCATGTTGGCTCATAGCTAAAGAGAATCAACATAAATAGAAGACAAATGTCCACAAACAAGACTGAGGTCACACAAATATGAACAAGTACGGCCACAATGTACCAGACGGAGCAGACTCTGGTGTCTGAGCCCTGTTTGTTACGCCCGCCCAGAAGTATATATACATTTATATACATTATGTAACACTGTAAGACTGGTTCACAGAGCTCAAAGAGAGTACGAGTACAGTACTGTGTGAAGCTGTGGAGAGCAGAACCGACTGTCATCACTGTTGAATAGCTGGTTCCTCTCTGACCAAACTGGATCCAACTAGCCTCCCCACTACAATATCACTAAGCCCAGATTCCAGCCGAAACCACTGCATGCATCTGTGTGTGTGTGTGTGTGTGTGTGTGCGTGTGTTTGTGTTTTGTGTGCGCATGTGTTTGTGTTGAGGGTGTGTGTGTGTGTGCGAGAGTGTTGTTCAGGGTTGAATGTCCTGATCTGGAAAAGCTTCATTTTGAATTAAATGGCAAATTGCACATGCCTGACATTCCTGTAAGGCTGGGTGGAAATTACCATGATTTTTATGATCTGTCAGCCTAAATCACACAGCTGGGCTGTTACACATAGAAAATCCCAACCAAATGCTTCATATTCAGCCTGTTTCCTCACATGAAATTCTGACGCTGTGCAGCTGGTGGGAATCCTTCTCCGCAGACAGAGTAGAAGTGCTGTCGTATATCAACATGGGTTGACTGGAGCGTTCATCATTCATATTACGTGTTCTTCATTTTGAAAAATTTGCTCTACATCCCATCATGACCGCCGACCACATTTTCAACTGCATAGCAACTTTACAGCAATGCATGGACGTCTGTTCTGAAGCTCTGCTGTTGTCTAGTTCTTCCTTCTTTTAGCGCTGCTCCATAGAGAGTTTACTGACATACTGTATCACAGCATCGTGTTCAAACTGTACAGAAGAAAATCATAAACACATCTCAGAAAATAATTAACCTGCCTGTACATCTTCAGATCACCCTGCCTCCACAGGGCCAGCAGCATTCTGAAGGACGACACTCACTCCTGTCACCACCTCTTCTCTCTGCTGCCTTCTGGAAGGCGTTACAGAGCCCTAACAGCTCGCACTTCCACGCTCAAAAAACGTTTTGACCAAAGAGCCAGCTATGCGTAACTGTGTTAGCTGCTGAACGACAGTCTCAGAGGCTGTGTGCTTTGTGTGACTGTGTTAGCTGCTGAACGACAGGCTCAGAGGCTGTGTGCTTTGTGTGACTGTGTTAGCTGCTGAACGACAGTCTCAGAGGCTGTGTGCTTTGTGTGACTGTGTTAGCTGCTGAACGACAGGCTCAGAGGCTGTGTGCTTTGCGTGACTGTGTTAGCTGCTGAACGACAGGCTCAGAGGCTGTGTGCTTTGCGTGACTGTGTTAGCTGCTGAACGACGGACTCAGAGGCTGTGTGCTTTGCGTGACTGTGTTAGCTGCTGAACGACAGGCTCAGAGGCTGTGTGCTTTGTGTGACTGAGTTAGCTGCTGAACGACAGTCTCAGAGGCTGTGTGCTTTGCGTGACTGCGTTAGCTGCTGAACGACAGGCTCAGAGGCTGTGTGCTTTGCGCGACTGCGTTAGCTGCTGAACGACAGGCTCAGAGGCTGTGTGCTTTGCGCGACTGCGTTAGCTGCTGAACGACAGGCTCAGAGGCTGTGTGCTTTGCGCGACTGCGTTAGCTGCTGAACGACAGGCTCAGAGGCTGTGTGCTTTGCGCGACTGTGTTAGCTGCTGAACGACAGGCTCAGAGGCTGTGAACTGTGAGCGTAGCACATCATTGTCACTAGCGGTTTCTAACTGGCATTACCTCATGTCTCACCAACATGTAAGAAAACACCAGTATCAGAATGAACGTAACACTGAACATGTTTGTTCTCACCACTGTAAAGCTAGCATGTTAGAGTTGGGAAATTTTGGCTGCACTTTCTCTGCCATTCTTGCGTGACTACAGTAGCTATAGCTATAGAATAGCTTTAGCAACATATCTGCCTAACCTTAGGGAAGACTAACAGGATGTTAAGAGATTTTCAACAAATATAACAAAAAATGCTTCTAGAATAAATAACCAACTCTAATGTTTAAGGCTAACGTGTTAGCAAACAAGCCTTTATAGGCTACATAGCTACTCAATAATGAAATATTACAATTAATTTCGAGTTTTGTTTCAGTCCACCAGATGAATGTCCTTTTTTTTCTTTTCTTCTTTTTTACAAAACTGCTTATTGCTCGTTATGTTTGGGCTCATCAGGTTGATTTGTCAGAGCTGATTGTCTGAAAAATGCTGCCAGCTGGAAATAAGGCTAATGAACTACTAAAAAAAAACAATAAGGACTTCAGAGTTTTCTAAAACAAAATGCTTGATGGTTGAAGTGTGGGCTGTAAGCCTGAGTCATCGCATTTCACCCCTCACCTTTTACCAATTAAACAGGTTTTAACACCTTCTTGTTAACAAACAAAAGCTGGCTTGTATTTCCTACAAAAATTCATGTTGTTGCTCATAAAACAACGACAATTTTGCATTTTACATTGATGTTTGCTTGTGTGTTCTCCTTCCCTGCCTGCCTCTGTGGGCATATTGCTTCACTTCTTATGCATTACTACCTCCAACTGTAGATCAGCACCACAGCATGTAAGCAGTGGCAGAAATGTGTACTCTCATGTGCACTGTACTTGTGCACGCATCCTTGTGCTCGTGCAGGATACAAACAAGAGGGGAACTCTGTCATAAATCACAGCTCCACAGTGCCACTAGTGGTTAAAAACTCCACAAGGTATCTTTGAACCATCCTTGAGGTTAGGGTTCTGCAGGGTCAGGTGATAATTGTTCGACCGATGCATTTCATCAGACATTTAAGTTGTCCTGCATACCACAAGTGTTGCTGGAGTTTTGACCTCTTCAGAGTTTTTCTCGTCTCCGTGCACATTGGAAGTGGGCGAAGTCGTGCCAGAAATTGCTTCCCTGCTTTCTCACCATGAGCAGCCCTTTTCGCGTTACACACAGACAACTGATCTGTCGGTCATAATTAAGACACAACTGGAGCTTTAAATCACTGCAGACTGAACAATGTGCAGGCATCACATTCCAGGATTTGTACTTAGGAAAGCTTTGTAATGAAAACTTCACACATTCTCTCTCTGAGCTGAATATGTGCAGATCGCCTTGAGCAGCTGTAATATGCATGCAGCGAATATACAAAGAGAAGCGACAAGTGCGTATGAAACCTTAAATACATTTCCCTTTTAGCATCTGTCTGGTGACACGGCACCGAGCCTCACGCCCTTGTTGTTGATGCAGTAAAGAGGCAGCAGACATGCCGTTTGCTGTCACACTGCGTGGATGAGCCCTCAGGTAACACAGGAATCACAGGGGGGGTCACAGGTACACCTCTCTTTTATGTGAACACACACACACACACACACACACACACACAGCCTCGCACTTACCATAAACAGACGTCTGAGACAGTAAAAGCTCTCCCTCCTTTCATCTTTAATGAAAAGCATATTTGGTTCTGCTCCCCTCCTCCCCCTGCACCACACCAGCACCCACGCACCCATTCAAATCCTAACGCCTTTATAGAAACATACAGCACAGCGCTGCGGGGCTGAGCTGAGGGAAACGCTCATTATGAACATCAAAGGCCTCGATGGGCGCTGACTTGATCCTTTGAGATGATTGGAGTATCTCACTCTGCGAACAAAAAGCTTGGACGTCTCTGCGCAGGATGGAAATTCAATTACCAAGTGATTCAGGGCCGGCGGAGGGGGAGGAATGTAAAGATTTGAAGGAAATGGGTCATCATTTTTTGCCAGGATGTGTTTGCTGATGATGGGTGGTGGATCAGACTCCCACATGTTGCCCCTGAAGCCCGGGGGCCATACTGTAGGAAGCTGCAGCTCTGTTGTGGGCCTACAATGTGCCACCAGAGAAATGTTTTATTGAGCGACGCCATCGCTGAGTGACTGAGTATTCCTACAATGACTTCCACGTCAGTCTTCATGTCATGCTTCGTCCTTCAGCGCCGAAATGTTGCTCCCGTTTTTTGACAATGGCCGGCAGTGGTTTAATGTCTGGGATTACTGAGAGTTTAGCCTCAGGCATCATTTCTTTATGATGATGTCTGAGGTGGAGCAGGAGACAGAAGAACACTAGTGCCATCTAGTGCTGCTGCCGTGAACTGCTCCAACACCGACAGGAGGAATCAGACATCCACTTTCATTGTGGTATCAGCAGGCGAAACATCCAGAGACTGCAGCTGATGCAAAATGCTGCTGCTAGGTTTTTAACACGTACTAAGAGATGTGACCACATTACACCAATCCTTGCTGCCCTTCACTGGTTACCTGTGAGATTTTACTGCTTGTTTAAAGCCTTGAATGGTCAATGGTCCTATATTTGTGACCTGCTGACTCCTTATGAGCCTGATCGGCGCCTAAGATCCTCGAGCAGGGCCCTCCGAATGGTTCCAAAATTCACCAAGATGGTGCTTTCTGGTGCTGTTGGGTTAGGTTTAGGCTACACAAATACTCAGATAGGTTAAGGGAACTAAAGTATTTGGTTAGGTTAAAGGAACTAAATACTTGGTTTGGTTAAAGGAACTAAATACTTGGTTAGGTTAAAGGAACTAAATACTTGGTTAGGTTAAGGAACTAAATACTTGGTTAGGTTAAAGGAACTAAATACTTGGTTAGGTTAAAGGAACTAAATACTTGGTTAGGTTAAAGGAACTAAATACTTGGTTAGGTTAAAGGAACTAAATACTTGGTTAGGTTAAAGGAACTAAATACTTTGTTAGGTTAAAGGAACTAAATACTTGGTTAGGTTAAAGGAACTAAATACTTTGTTAGGTTAAAGGAACTAAATACTTGGTTAGGTTAAAGGAACTAAATACTTGGTTAGGTTAAAGGAACTAAATACTTGGTTAGGTTAAAGGAACTAAATACTTGGTTAGGTTAAAGGAACTAAATACTTGGTTAGGTTAAGGAACTAAATACTTGGTTAGGTTAAAGGAACTAAATACTTGGTTAGGTTAAAGGAACTAAATACTTTGTTAGGTTAAAGGAACTAAATACTTTGTTAGGTTAAAGGAACTAAATACTTGGTTAGGTTAAAGGAATTAAATACTTGGTTAGGTTAAGGAACTAAATACTTGGTTAGGTTAAAGGAACTAAATACTTTGTTAAGTTTAAGGAACTAAATACTTGGTTAGGTTAAGGAACTAAATACTTTGTTAGGTTAAAGGAACTAAATACTTGGTTAGGTTAAGGAACTAAATACTTGGTTAGGTTAAGGAACTAAATACTTGGTAAGGTTAAAGGAACTAAATACTTTGTTAAGTTTAGGAACTAAATACTTTGTTAGGTTAAAGGAACTAAATACATGGTTGGTTAAAGGAACTAAAATACTTGGTTAGGTTAAAGGAACTAAATACTTTGTTAGGTTAAAGGAACTAAATACTTGGTTAGGTTAAGGAACTGAATACTTGGTTAGGTTAAAGGAACTAAATACTTTGTTAGGTTAAAGGAACTAAATACTTGGTTAGGTTAAGGAACTAAATACTTGGTTAGGTTAAAGGAACTAAATACTTGGTTAGGTTAAAGGAACTAAATACTTGGTTAGGTTAAGGAACTAAATACTTTGTTAGGTTAAAGGAACTAAATACTTGGTTAGGTTAAAGGAACTAAATACTTGGTTAGGTTAAAGGAACTAAATACTTGGTTAGGTTAAAGGAACTAAATACTTGGTTAGGTTAAAGGAACTAAATACTTGGTTAGGTTAAAGGAACTAAATACTTGGTTAGGTTAAAGGAACTAAATACTTGGTTAGATAAACATGGTTTAGATTAAAACAGCCTTTCACGTCTCCCGTGTGTATTTTTCCAGTCTTTTCCCATCAGTCACAAGGCTATGACATCACACAAACTGGGCTGGAGTATTCCCTTCTGTTCAAAATGTTAAAAACCTACAACAACCAGAATGCACTGCGCCACACTGGACCATTTAACACTCTCCATTGCTGATGGGTGACACGCTGTGAGCTGGACGGGGCTTAGTTCTGGCTCTTCATTGAATCTTGGGTCATAGTTTATCAGCGCTGCCTGGTTTAGACAGCTTGATCATAACTGGGGGCATAATGACAACGAGAAACTGTCTCTAAGAAGTTCCGTGGTCCACTCTGAAATCCTTCTTCTTACTTTGAGTACGCGCAACTCATCTCCAGTACACCACTTCGTCAGGGTGAGCTCTGACAGAAGCACTTTCACCGAAAGAGTTTACTGGAAAAAAAATCTGACTTTTATAATTTCATAACCCAACCCAATCAATGCCACACCCCTTCACAAACCACATCACTGAGACACCGAGGCACTCAGTCAGTCAGATGGAGAACAAGCAGCTATGCTTCAGTTGTGGTGTTTTCAGGAGCAATAAAACACGAACACCTCGAGCTGAGACATCTGTTTGCTTTTGTGACATCTGAAAGACTCCAGACAATATGGATCCATGTGTCGGACTGACATTCAGTGAAAAGGCGACGAATCCATTGACAGGATCGCCTCTTGCAGACTGACGCGAACGTGGCTGTCAGGCAGAATGTGGCAGGGCGGTGTGAGGATATGTGAGTGGAGCTCTGTGGTCAGACCACCTGCTGCTGTTTGAACGCTCGCAGAGAGGAAATTCCACATGCGGATACGGAATTCATCCAATATCATCTCCCTGACTGTCCCTCTGTCCTTCAGGAAGTAGCAGCACAGACTGGTTCGCTTAAAAAAAACAACATTTTTCTGTCCTTTATGAAAAGTATAAAGCATGCCTCCATGGTTCTCTTTAGGCCTTCATGGTGCCCCAGAGAACTGTGTTGGAATGTAGATTGAAGTTAAACATGCACATTATAACTGTGTTCTGCACCAAACACAGTATTTGTCGCTTCCTCTGAGAACAGACATGCACATGATGAGGAGTCACACCATCTCACCATGTATCTGTATATCCAACTGATTGGAGTCTTATTAAATTCATTAGAAATGTTGTAATCACTACTGAGGAACCGTCCCCTTTCTCTCTTCCTCTCTTGGTTTGTTTTTGTTGACTTGGCTTCTTCACTCTCTCTCTCTCTCTCGGGAACAGTGTCACCTCTCAGCGGAGGCCACGGCAGCTGCTGCTAACAGGTGAGAGTGTGGCGGGCCCCTCCACTCATTACGTCCTGTGTTATCTAAACGTACAGTCGGCCATATTATTCGTTGCCATCATGTTGCTGATGGCTGCTACATTGACAGTAAATTAGATTGCCGCAACGGCATGACGGAATAAAGGAAGGGTAAAGAAACAAAGAGCAAGTTCAGCCGATGGGGAATATTTAACAGGCGTAAAACAACTGACAACTAAATCTGAGCATTTGGATTTGTTCACAGGTTTCTGAATACGTGTGAGGGGTCTTGATCGTATCCTCTGCTGCTTTAAATGTATGGAAAGCGCTTTGTGGCTTTAAATGCCACAAATGTACCGCATTTCAATCTGGTTATTCTGTCTCCTGTTATAAGTCAAAGTGTCTATTGTCATACGCAATCAAAATCAAATTCTTCCTTTTCGCTCTGAGGAACAGCTCCAATGAAACACAAGGTCTGAGCTGAAGACATGAAAAATACAAGAACATAAGAATCAATCAAAAGCTCGAAGGAAGATGTGCAGTCTGCAGATGTACAAAAACACAGTACTAAGTACAATGGAGAGTCTGAGTGTCACTGATGATGATCTGTTCAAGAGCTACAAGGTAAATGTGCACGTGATTAAGACACTTCAAGTCACAATTTCATGCAACTTACTTTTGGAGTGTAATGACAGACCACACCGCGGTATGAATATGGGACTGAGCCTGACGTGTCACTGTGCCATGAGGAGCTAATGCGGCATGTTAGTCGGAGCAGTGTCCTCTTTCCTGCGCCGGTGTGAAACAGTAAATCTTCAGTATTTACAGCTGCTCCTGTTCTGCTCCCTGTGCTGTAATTATCAGCTCAGCGTCAGGTTTTTTTTTCCCGCTTTGAACTGCAGGCAGAGCTGCTAATGAAGAGCCACCAGAGGCCAACACGGCTCGGCTCGGCTCGGCGGCACACTGGGACCGGAGCGCAGGGCATGTTCTTATTCTACCATCCTGCATGGTTAAATGAGGAGGCGGCTCGATTGATCATCTGTCAGTTTCATTTATTCCAGTATGTTTTTTTTATCTATCATGTTCGGCTGTGGAGTTTTGCCTCTACACTTCAAAATGACAGACATGTGTGTGTGTGTGTGGATGACACTCTTTCTTTCTTCATCCCTTCCTGTGAGTGTTTAACCAGGAAGCCACTGACAACTGGACATCATCTCGTTTAAACATGATGACACACTAAAAGGTACATTTTTTTTTCTTCCTACCTTGAATCGGACTTTCTTGAGCATCATCCTTGAGTCCAGGTGAGGAGACGGAAAAAAAAAAAAACGAGACGTTGGCAAACTTTTTTTCCCCGAGTCCTCACTCCATTCAGGGGAAAACAGCCCTCCAGCAAACCGCAGTCAGTCAGTCCAGGTCCAGTCAAAACATCCAGGCTGAATCAGTGTGCGCTCTGTGAGCTGTCTGTCTGCAGACTGAGTGCTCAATGTGCCAAAGACAACAGTGTGGCCCTGCTCTCCCCCCCCTCCTCCCCCTCCTCTGAGACCCTCACAAAGCTTATCAGCCTGCTCATTCATTCGGAAAACAGACACACCCTCTTTTTATGGCTGGAGGGCTGCTATTAAACCCCCCCCACTCGCTCCCCCTTCCAGCAACACCCAACAGCCCAAATATGGCTGCTGGTAAGCTCTCTTGAACTCACCCCCCGTGACCCTTTAAAGCCCACCCGTCCTCCCTCCCTCCCACTCCTCATCTCCCAGCATTCACCCATCTGTTGGGCCACGGCGTCTCAGCTCAGCATCTGACTGGCCTCATCTTCATGGCTGTTCAGTGTCTTCTCTCCCGCAGCCCATCTGTACGAAGAGAATACTGAGTGTGGCAGGGACGACCACCGCGAGCGCGATGTTCTGCCGCAGGTCAGAATGTTTTATACCGTTCGGCTGTAGTGACGCAAAATCAGATGATCTGACTAAAGCAATAAGAGGTGGACTGTTGAAGAGGTGTTTGTTTGACCTCTGACCCCGTGCTACTGCAAGCGAATGCCTTCAAAGCAGTCGACAGTGTCAGGGAGTCAGTCGGCCTGTCAGCGAAGCAGCTCGGAATTTTTCTGTGGGCTTATTCTTTCCTGAGAATTAAAAGTCTTTAATGTAAAAATACTGTCGCAGTCAAAAGTCACCAGACTGCAGGAAACAAAGTCTTTCAATCTCATTTTTTTTTAACTCACTTTGGTCTCACAATCGGTCCAGTGTTGAGGTTCCGAGGCTGGCCAGCAGTAGCACATCTCAGATCAGCCATCGTCACCTGAATAATGTCATTTCTGTTTGGGTGCATAGTTAGAAAATCCCAGCAGACGCACACAAGCATTCTGGACGATTCAGAAAGATACAATCAATTTTTAAAAAACAAGAAGAACCAAGAAAATTTATATTGCGTGAAAGTGCTTACATGGCTAAAACTCTTTATGTCCATGCGCTGCTTTCTCACTGCAGTCAGGGGTTACTGAAGCGGAAGATATTGCTGACTGCACCTTTAATTTAATGTCTTTTCGCATGATGTTTTCAGCCCGTTAAAATCATATATATCTGTCAAACCCGTCCAGCTCTCATAGATCTTCTACAGCAGCGGTTCCTGAGAACAGCCCAACATGCCACACTGACAGAAACCGCTCTGATCTTTGCTTTTTAGTCACTTTTTAGGGCAGTCTTGGCCAGGCGGTCAGTCAGTTACTACTGGATGGATTACATGTTTTCCAGATTATCTGGAGGATGAATCCTTCGACCTCGGCTGATGACAGCTTCCCACCTGGTGCCAAAGTAAGACCTTTGAATATCACATACCAGTTTCATGAACAAATACCTGCAAAATGAGTTCCTGTCAGTCTCAGCTGCACTTTGCGTTTAGTGATGAGACGCAAATATTAGCATGACTACATGCTATATATGTTAGCCTGCAGTGTGCCCGGGTGCACCCTGAAAGTGGGTTAACTTAGCGGGTTTAACTTGAATACTTTCACGCTGCTACATGATTTCAGGGAGAAAGTAAGTTTAGCAGCACAATAAAGAGTCTCGGTGTTTAGTCTGCCTCCGGTGACCTTCACTGTTAGTGCTGGATGGCTGATGTCTGGTGTGAGCGGACAGGATGAGTCATGAGGCTTAAAGGTGGCAAAACAACATGAATCACCTGACACATACTATCATAATAACACAGAATAATAGTGTGTTTACAGGTGGCTAATTCAGCCTCACAGCGCTGCACTGTGGTGGATCAGCTCACTGCCTCTCTATCGGACATCATATTAATTATTTATAGTCTGGCGATAATGCTGGATATCATAAAAAAACAAAAAAATTCTGCCTCACAAGCCACAGGACAAATGTTGTTCTGTAAACCGCTTCTCACTAAACACACACACACACGAACACATTCCTGCATTATTGATGATTCCCAACTGGGCGCGTTCCTGGTGCTAATGAGGACAAAGCTAATTAAGAGCATCACCGACACAAAAACCCACGTCAAGGCTTAAATTTTCAATAATACATTTTATTCCATTAAAGATTCTTTTTTTTTTCTAATTGTACACTGGAATGTTAAGATTCCCCTTCTTCAGTAATTTAGTTAAAAATGCTCAATCTAGTCATTTTCAACCCCACATCCACACAACCATTGCTAAATTGAAATTTGGGGAGTACAAATGAAAAAGAAAACAAGAACATGAAAGACAAATGTTATATTTTGAGTAATGGCGATGCACTGAGGATGTGAGTAAAGGATGACTGGGCGGATGAACAGGAGCGTCGGCAGCACCGTTCACTGCGAGGGCTCCGCTCGCCTCCCTGCTTACCTTGGATGTGAGGGTCCGAAACCAGGCTGGCAGTCTGCATGCGAATGTGTGTGTGTGTGTGTGTGTGTGTCCCATCTGAGATATGAAACTCTGATGTTAGATTAGGGGGCTTGGATGTTGTTTCTGGGCTGCATTCAAAGTAATTTTGACTCGCTGATATCTGAGGGCTGATCACTCGACTGAAATGGACCCGAGGGACAACGTGGCGTCTCTCATGGACACAGTGAGGAGTGGTTGCAATGGTGTTAAAAAAAAAATAGATCATAAGAAAATTCAACAGATGCAATAGTCAAATGTGTTTACTGTTAGGTAACTTTGCCCTGCAGCTGAGAATTCCTTACAAAGTCCTGCTCTTCACTGTCAGATCTCAATATCCGGATTAGTGGTAAACAATGACAAAGTATACAGCAAACAGTAAAAAATAACAGAGTTAAAAATAAAAAGGACACCTTGAGACAATTTTGCTGATGATAACCGCGGACAGGACAGACAATATACTGAGCACAGAGCCATATTTTTCTTTTCAGCCAAGAACCAAAGTGTTACCTCTCTACAAAAACTGTGTCCTCACGAGAAAGAAAAAAAGGAAAACAATCATCTGAAGTGAGATATCAATAGAGCAAATCACAAGAGTTCAACGATTAAAGAGTGACAGGCTTATAATGATTGAGACGGCTACAATTCTGCAGTTATTATGGATAAGAAAATCTGAAAAGAACAAAAGCAAGAAGCCCATTGAAGAGGGCTTTATCCATGAACCATTGCAACATGAGTGAAGCAGAAAGGCTGTGGAGGATGTCTGATTCTTAGGGGACGCTAAACTACCAGCGCTCGTTCTAATGGAGACTGATGCAGCGGCCTCGGCCCCTGCGCTCCCTCTCTAGCTCCTGGCAGGGTTTTACTGATAGATGGACGAGGAGACGGCCGCCGGCCTCTCCTGCACCCCCGCAGTCATCCTCTACTTTAGTCTGAAGTCCTCTTTACAGTTCTGCTGGGCCAACGCGACAGCATCAGTGTAGTTTTCTTTTGTGTGTTGGTTGGTTTTTCCTGTTCAATTAACTCTATATATAGATGATCCTCTCTCATACAAACATATAAATACACCACCGCTGCTCTGCTCCACCACAGGAAGAGGCTTTGCCAGAGGGCTGACATAGTCCTGTCGATGTACACAGTCTCTGAAATAGTATACAGGGTGGGCAGGCAAGAAATCTTCAATCTTTCTCTGTAGCATAGATTTGGACTTTTTTTTGTTGGTGATTTTTTTGATTTTGACGTTTTCTTTCAATATTTTTACAGGATTTCATATTTGTCGACAACAAAGGAGGTTTCCGAAGAGAATCTAACGGAGCTGTCGCCATCTACGTGAGTCACTTTGGTAACCTGGAAGGAAGAGAAAGGAGCAGCATGTGAGTTTGTATCATAAAGAACATGAGTGAGCACAGTCAGGAGAGAGTTAAGCTAAGAAATCTGTACTGTGTAAAAATCCACATGTCAGTGCTGAGTGCTGACAAACACTGCAGTGTACACACCTCAAACCTAGTCTGACATTTATATCATCAAGTTGTATTTATTAATCATCGGTGGACATGCATTCTGATACCAATTCATCTGCAGTTAGCCTAATATCTGCCTGTTATGGTTTGTTTGTCTGACCAACTGTCCAGAAACCAAATGCACTCAGTTTAAAATGATCTAAAACAGAAAGAAGCAGCACAAACAGTTACTGATTATCAAAATCATTTTCAGCCGATCAGCTAATCAATTAATTCTGACTGGACAGGACACCATCGGCAGGAAAATGACACCTTGTGTTCATTTCTAAGTGACAGCTGCAACTCATGGAGTCAAATTGACTCCAATTTACAAAGAGCATCTGAAATGGCCAATATATTAATCAATGGCCACTTTATTAAGAACACCTGTATGATCTATTTCAATAACAGCAGACAGAAGCAGCTCTTCTGTTAATGACACTAAAACGCAGTAGAGACTCTCAGCTTTGTTTTTAACCACAGAACTGCAAACATTCACCACCAGTGTGCCTGATAGCATTTAGACGAAACATATACATGCATTTGGTGCTTGGCAGGTCTTAATTCTTTCCGAGGGAAAATACACATTACCAGCAATTTCAAGAATGTATGAAGTCATATCAGACCATTCACATGAAGATCGATTCAGATTAGAGGTTAGGGCTATGACGGAGTAAAAAACATTATAGGCTTCATAAAAGAGACTTAAGGCAGAGCAGGTTCATTATACAGGTGTACCTAATAACATGGCCGCTGAGTGTAAACTCAGTCATGGAAAGATTCCAACCCACCTGGATGTCGCAGTAGTTGCGCTTGGACACAAAGGACACACTGATAGGGAAGAAGTCATTGGGCTGTCCGGCAATGCTGAACTCCAGGCTGCCGGTCTTGTTGTTGGCATCGATGACAGGTAGGCACCACTCAAGAACGTTTCGCCTGCTGTCGTGTTTGTACTCTCCATCCAAATCACCAATCACTGGAGCTCCCACACCAGACCTGCAGCGGAGCAGCAATACACAGACGTGTCAGCACAAATGACATACAAGGTTCCACCAACAGATCCAGACATGGAGATCCACAAACACTTCTTAGAGGATCTTAGCTTAGGACAGACAGCACCGCTCTCTCTTATCATGTGGACCTCATTTCAGATACATACCTTCACAGCTGACAGCTTTCCATAACAGCTCTTCACTGACATGACGGTTTGTTGATAGTGTGGAAGAGTGGCCTCAAAATAGAGCTACAATATCAAATCAGTGTTTAAGTCCTGTGAGCTGGATGCTATTCCAGAAACTTTCCAACCGGAAAACATATTATTATTGATGTTTATCTAAGGTCTGCACACGGACTCGTCTCACACATGTGGTTAGTACTTACGGTACAGGGATGCTGATGACCACGTCGTTGAGCTCGAGGCTGTCCTCCTGCAGCTCGTACTCAATGTTAACATCACAGCCAGTACCGCTCTCTGAAGGCCAGCAGTTAACTGTGGAAGGAACAACGCAGACATGTCAGCGACAATGACGAGCTGAATACCACAAAAGAACAGCAGCACATTAAAAAGGCCTCGATGAAGCACACGTGCTGCCACTCACTGGTTAGAGGTATGAGGGACTCGTCTGTGGTCTGTAGTCTCCACTTCAGCACGCCGACATCATTGTTGAGAGGGAAGGACTTCTCTGGGTTCTTCAGGCCGATCACTGAATCAGCTGTGAACAACTTCTTGTCCACGTTGGGATGTGTCTGAGAGGACACAGACACAATTATCACTACAACTGTCTTTATTCTATCGAATCCACCTCTCCTTCACCTCGTCTGTTACCTTTCATCCATTTGGACACTACTCTGTGCATTTATAATCTATTGTTAGGGCTGGGATATATTAATATGTTACAAAATGTAAAATATTGTAAGAATTTATCATGATAGTTAATTCAAAGAGCTGATTGTCTTGTTGAGTTAAATTTTGTTGTTTTAACTTAAAGAAAATTCATCATTCATTTTTTGCATTAACTTTACTCTGCAGTAAATACTGATGTCACAGTGTAATTTCTGTAGAGAAATGACGCCATCCTTATCTAGATCCGTTCAATAGAAACCTCACTTTCACTTACATTAAGGCACTAAGGAAGCTCGTCTGCCATTTCTCAACCGTAACAGGAGGAGGCATCGTTTCCCTGGTCACTATACAACTGGCTGTTTTACTGTCTTTTCACAGCACTGAGATCAGGGTTTGTGGATCAAACTGAGATTCTTATGGTTGTCATTTGCTTCAAACAGTACCCAGGCTGCTAGCTGTAGCCATGTTGCTAACATTGTCTCTGCGACAGCGGTGTCACCCGCAATACCACAGAGAAACACTGGGAGGGGGGATCTGAGGAGTTGTCAGTTTCTGCTTGAAGCTGTTTAGCTTTAACAGATTTCAATGACAATATACTTGTTGAAATCAATTGAAGAAAAGTGTAAGCGAGGACATCTCATTAGATTTTCATTTTTCAACACAAATATCTGAAGAATTGCTGAAAGTTAATAAATCATACTCTGCCTTATGTCCAAAATGTTTCCAAAATTGGCAAAGCATCTTAAAACTATAAGCTATACGAGTGTATGGTACAGAACGGTCTCCAACATGTGTCTGGAACATGTGTATGTGGGACCTACTTGCAGCTGCAGTCCTTTGTTGTCATTATTGTTGATAATGAGGCGGATGCGTCCATTCTTGTCGTCTGTGACTCGGAGCGTCACCATACCGATCACCTCCATGTTCTGTAGGCCGCCATCGCGGCCGCAAGTCAGCGTGATCTTCTCCTCCACGCGCAGATGCACACTGGAGAGAAAACACATCCACACACGCTTCAAGTCATCCATCCACCACACTGAAGACAGTTAAAGCAGGTTCTACAGAAGAAAGATCTAAAGAGATCTAAAAATGTCAAAGATATTTTCATACTGAAGACCAGATCGAACTGAGCCAACACACTACATTTTACCATTCTCATGCCACCACATGATCAAATGAAACAGCCTCAAAAACAGCATCTGATAATTAAAGAGAAATAAAACTCAGCTGAAGAGTAAATGATTGTGTTTGTGGCAGTGAGCACTGGCTTGATGCAGGACAAGAGAAGCTTCACTTGTTGCTTTTCAGACACACCCTTAAAATATTGTTAATGAATGACACTGAAGGACAAATTTATGATTTTAATTACAGATCAATTATCTTCTTCTTGCTCTGGTGAACCAATAAATCACTCTAAAGCATAAAAATCATGGATACTTCTTAATTCATTAAATTCATATCTGGTTACAGTATGAATACAATCAGGTTCTGTTGCATTTCAGCCTGTGTCCTTTCCAATGTGGTGCAGGAACTGTATTAAATGATACTAAATCTAATGAATTTAATTGGAGCACAAATGTCCTATGAAGTCATAACATGACAAAAACAAATGTCTGAAGAAGTGGCTGACGTGTACATTGGCTTTGTTTAGTTTGAGCTCAACAGTATTCCTGTCAAATATTTGCTCATCAGATCATGTTACACCCAATCAGAATTACAAGTCGCCTCTGAACTGTCCTTTAATGCATACTCAACATAACTGATGACTGATGCCTTTACTACAAAACACCTCATTATTGTGAGAACTATTTATTCACTCCTCTACACCTTTATGGTCACAATGATTTTTGGTCACACAGGCTGGATTTTTCCACAATGATAAAGTCAAATTACAGCATGAAGGATGCTCGTCTCCAGGTAACAGTGGGACAACTGGAATAACTGTGGAAAGTCTACACTGCATAAGAAAAGGAAGCCCTCTGATGGAGGAGGCAAAGAAGGTGAAGAGGGAGAGTGATAGAAACCGAGGTAAAACATTCATAACACCACAGGGAAACACTAGGAGGGGGGAATTTGAAGAGTTGTCCATTTCCCCTTTGAGTACAATTTAAATAGGGCTACGGTCCTTCTACACTATTTAGAATTAGACATCTTACTGAAAGTTTTGACTAAGTTTGCCAAAACCACAGTGTTATCACTTTAAACTTGGATTTCTACATTCTCCATTCAGCCAGCTTCAGTCAGTGGAAATAAGCTGTGATGCTCTAATAACAGTTCCAGAGAAATTAACAATATTGAAACACGGAGACTGTGACGTGTCCGTACCTCTCCACGTTGACTGGTGGTGGTAGAGCTTTAGATACATCTGAGCCCCTCTTTCCTGAGCTAGGCATGATGGTTTCACCTTCAGACTTGAGCTTGTCGACAAAGTTGTCCACCTCTTTTCCTTTAGCTCCCAGTTTCAGAGCCTTACTGGGTCCACTTGGTCTGGAAAGAGAAGAAGACACCACTTTTGAGCAGTGGTCGGCCACTATCTAAAAATAACATTAACTTCTATGTATGTCTTGGAGTCGTACCTGGCTGGAGCCGGTGTGATTTTGGGCTTCTCAGGTTCGACGATGGTGTCTGTGATGATGGACCCTGAGGAGATGCTGGTCATGCCAGCGCTGCCAAAGCCGCCGAAAGCTGGCACCTTCTTTCCGGAGCGCTCAGCGTCCCTTCTAGCCTGCTGCAGCTCCTTGGCCTTCCTCCTCATCTCTGCCTTGGCCTCTCTCTCCTGGGTCTGTGGAGTAACAAAACAACATTTACAGCTGTACCAAACTACATGATGGTGACACACTGAGAGAAATGCATCCTTTTAACTGGTGTTTCAGTTGCTGCAAACTGGTGCAGTGTTAGGAAATTACTTCAACACAATTACAGTTAATAGAATAAAAAACACCATTCTAACAGTACAAGACAAAATACAGTCAGCTGCTGCAGAGACCTGATTTCACCATAGTGATCAATAGTCTTTGTTCAATAAACCAGAGAGACAACAGTGTGATCTAACCTCTCTGACAGCACGGAAAACCTTCTCCTCGTGGGAGTCCATCTCTGTGAAGGTGCGGATCTGAGCCAGGTTGACGTTCTCTCTGTAGCCGAGTGCCACAATCTCATCGAAGGCAAAGATCAGGTCAAAACAGTGCTCTGAGATTTCACTCTCCTCCAGCACGCGGCAGTATTCTGGGATCTGGAATGGTAGAGAAGAAAATAAGAACAAGTAAACCACTGGAAAGATGTAATCATTTGGCACTGTCTGCAGTAAGAGGTGTGACAGAAAGAAGATTTCAACACGACAGTCGAGGTTATAAACCTTAGTTCTGACATCACAATGTGTCTGGTCCTGGTTAAAAACACTGCTAAACAGTGGGAGACTGTTAAACATTGGTTCTTTTTGCTGACATTTCCACTCAATCTTTTTGGTCCCACAATGCATCTTTCACCTGTTTGTGATGAGCCGTTTGCTGTTACAGTATTAATGGCAGAGTTTGATGTTTGACGTTTTGTGTATTGTACAGATGTCAGGCTCTGTTGAATTTTATCAGCCATGACAAACATTTAGTAACATTAGGTCACTTTTTTTTGTATGTACTTTAACTCTTGATTATAAAATATTTTTTTTCTATGATGGACTGCAATTGAAAAGGTTCAGTGTGTAGGACTTAATGACCTCCTGCAGGGAGGTTGCAGTTTGCAACCAACGAAATACCCTGTTTGGTTTGTCCTTGAAATCTTTAAGAAAAGGATCCATTCCCTCAGTAAATATAAAGGTGTTCTCCTAACAACCCAGAGTGCATTGCAGAACCTCTGAACCTCTGTCACGCATGCGGTTTTCAGAAAGAATAGACCTAATATAAACTATGGATAATGATACCAACGTTTAAGCACAGTGTCACTGTCTGTATCTGTAGAATAAGTCAGAGACGTGACAAAAATCAGGTTATGGATTTTTATGGTATTCATCATCTTTATTAATCATTATCAGAGGCCAGCTCCATGTAGAGAGATAGAGCTGGCAGCAGCAGCAACACTGTCTGTGTGGGTGTGATGCACGTGAGCCACGGCAGCTCAGTGACAGAGACATCACATGCTGCTCCCACAGGCAGTTTGTTCCGAGGAAAGGTAACGAAAACGTAACGATTCTTATTTTCAGGTTATTTTACAATAATGAAGACATAACTATGAATATCATATTCCATTCTGACTACCAACTGGACATTTAAGTTCTTCCAATTTAGAGAAATAGTGAAAATACACTGGAGCCACTAGTATACATCACTACATTACGTGTTAGTAAAGTTTTCGTGGTTGACTTCTTAAAACATCCAAAGACACAGTGCCTACAATTGAGCTTTCCTGTCTGTCAATGTCTAATACTTAAAACTGAAATAAAAGAAATTACAATGATTTGAAAAAATCTAAAGGGTGTCCGATTACTTTATCAGTAACAAAAGTTACCAGAAAAATAATGTGAATAAGGCAGGGCAGCACGTCAGATTTAGTCTGCCAACAAATGCTCTCCATCTGTTAAATTAAGTAAACAATAAATGCTTTACAGGATGTGGTCATCCCGATGTCTCTGATTCTACCTAGAGACAAAACAATTTTCAGCGTACTCCCCAAACATTATCCTAATTCAACACGTCTAATATAACAGTCATTAAATAAAAAAAAATAGTGTTGAATGTGACTTATCCTCATACTTATTCTTTCTTGTCTGCCACCAGGCTTGTCATTCAAGCACTACATGACAGCATGAGGGTCTCGCTTCAGCTAAATCTAAAATTAACATAATAAATAGCTGCATACATTGTAGCAACTATAAATGTATACTGGATTATTATAAAAGCAGATTGTAATCCATGTGCATTTAAAGCATCAAATCTCTATACTTTTGGATATCCACAATCCACCTCCAACATAAACATGCCATTAATATGCACTGCGATGCTGAAGGCAGCTTCATGTACACTCAAAAGGGAGAACAGGAAGCTGGTGTCAGGTTCTGACAGGTTTCAATGACTGCATGTGAGGGATGTGTGAATAAGTATACATCCATTGCATGACATAATTTACACTGATTGATAAGAAAATAGTATGGACCTACAGCTTCAGACATTAAAGCAACAGCCATTTCTTCATACTGCCAAGTGACAATGTTAACTTTAAATGGATGACAAATGTATTTAATTTGAGGGTTTGGATGAAAACATCCTTCTTGATTCCTTACCACTCGAGAGAAGAGTCTGAGAGTCTCCAGGTCCTCCAGGATGTTGCTGTTCTTGGTGGTGATGAGGACCATGTAGAGTTTCTCCAGTGGCTGGTACACGTAGCGAACACTGTCTGTTTCCACGAAGGTGTGCTGCTTGCCCGTGTTCATCAGTTTGGGGAATGCAGCCAGGAGACCCTCAATACGCGTCCGGGTCATTTCCACAAACTGCCGCGATACAATGGCCTTGCCAGCCTTGGTGCACACCGCCGCTGCCAACAGCACCTACAGGTGAGAAGAAAACCCAACTGTAACAGTGCCTACAGACTGTCAATATTAGAGCTGCAAATAACAGTTATTTTCCTTGCTGCTTAATCTTTCGATCTTCTTCTCAATTAATTGAGTCATTTGTTAGTTTATAAAATGCAATAGAATCATGGAAAACTTCTTTCCAAAAGCCCAAGATGAGGTCATCAAGTGTCTTGTCTTATCCTCACATCAAAGATAATTGGTTTACTCTCATAGAAGACTAAAGAAACCAGAAAATACTCGCATTTGAAGCAGATCATTTTTACTGTTTTTTACTTAACGAAAAATAACAAAAACACACTCAAAATGATTCATTCATTATCAAAACATTTGGTTATGAATTGAACAGTTGACAAATAACTGATACATTGACTGACAGTTGGCGCTCTATTCAATATTACAACACACTGGGCATTCATAGTGTGTTTGTGCATGCAGATGCTGCTGGAAGGCAAAAGTAAACGCAGTCTCCTATTTTAGTTCAACTTGCGGACAGACAGAATTCCTGCTAATGTTGGCAAGACTTGCTCTCCCTAGAAAGACTGAATATCAGCAAATTAATGTAGTTTTACAACCAAACTGAGCGGCAGATTTGGCACACAAGCCCTGCAGCAGACAGCTAAATTTAAATTACTGGTTGACACTGTGCAAGGCTAGCTACTGTGTTGAGTTTTAGTGGAAGACATCAGTAGCAACAAGCTATACAGCCTGACATTTTAATAAGATAATTACTGCCACAGAGATTGCTAAATGCTGATCTTATTCATCTTATATGGTAAGATGCGGTTTTAAAGACGTCAAGTTGTGTCTATAATGGGTATGTTTGTCTGCAGAGAAGCCAACCTAACTCTTAATCACCATTTTTTTTTTTGAATGGAGCTTGGTGTGACACTGATCACACTACAGACAACGGCAGCGACCGTGGACAATTACTGTATGTTTTAGATACAGTTAATCGTTCACAGTACAAAATATAAAATGTTTGGCTAAATATAACTAAGATGAATATACGTATACTCCTTATTTCACCCTGGTAACCGAATAAAGGAACTGCATTCATTCCACGTTGACAATGGCTGAAGTTGGAAATGAAAGGCAGCGACTAGGATAGATCTGAACTTGATATGGACAAGCTCCACTGGAAGTTAACATTGACAGTCCAAGAAACATGTTGCAGCAACTGTCACACCACAATGGCAACGCAAATATAAATATGTGTCGGGTTTTCGATGAACGTTATCCAGAGTTGCCTGGCTGAAGACAATATGACAGCAGGTAACGTTAGCTCGGATCCGGCTAGTGACAGGAGCTAACTCTAGCGCTAGCTGGTAAAGCTAGTTAACGTCAGCAATGTCTGCACACTCAGCGCCGCCTACTAAGCTGAAATTTGACTCAATATGATAAAACAACCATTCATTTAATTCAGTATGACAACAAAACACAAGCTTAGTGCTGTCAGTCCAGTGAAAAGCAACGTTTAGTTTTCGTCTCGTTTCGCTCTTGAACAAGCTAGCTAACTGATACCTAGCTTTAGCCAGTTACCAGGTTAGCCAATGTTATGATAATTGCTAGGCCCGATAAAGGCACGGGAAATATCTTGATATTCGACTGTCACTCACCATTTTGGTCTCTCTCTATGGTACGACGATCTTCCGTCTCTCGTGCTTGTCCCTTTGGAGGCTTCTAGTCACTCTGGAATAGCAAGGTGCGGATATACAGCTGCCTTCAAGTTGTGTGATTGTTAGCTAGCTAGCGTCAATATGGCAGCAGTACAGAGCCACGTCTCCACCGGAAGAGCAGCGCTGGATCAGCCCACCGTGGAAACCAATGACGTGGGCCCCAAAATGTTCGCCTTGTTGCATAAATGAGTTTCTGGTACTGCTCCCACAGGCGCTCTTCCTCTTTCGTTCGTCTCCTCGGTTGGTGCCAAACATTTATTACTGACTAACCTTGAATGGTATTATGTCTGTGTTGATAGAGCGATGGTAGTGATCAGTGATGTGGCAGTTAATAAACTTTGATCATAAAAATAATTCTTCTCTCAGGTCTGTCACACTGATTGATGCTCATTGACAGCGATGACTATTATCAACAGATATCAATTGAACTTCCAAATATTTTCTTCCACTAAAATACCATCGTATAAAGTGTTTAAAAAGTGTGTAACTGTAATCTAGCTTCAATTTCATATCTTTTTGGCCCTAACAGCTGTCTACTGAAGGTGCCTGTGACATGTGATCATTTGGTCCATAGAGGCAGGTACACTGGAGCACAGGGTGTCATATATTCTTCGCAGAAGTTGATGCTTCACTGACTAAGATATTTTACATGTTCCACTTCTACCTGGTCAACTGCAGCTTGGATTGTACCCCATATGGACATCAGTTTGGACCAATATGTCTGCCAAATTAATTTATTCATTTTTTGTATTTCTTGGGTTATTGTGATGTCCGGTGTGAACTGCAGTGTTATTCATAAAACCATTTAAATAGAGAAACAGAATAAACACATGGGTTTAAAATATATGCAAACACTCCAAATAGTTGCCTGATACATCACACTGTACATACATAAATAAAATGTTGAACATTTAGTTTACATTTTCACTCATCCACAATCATTTACAGATGATTAATGACTGTTTTAATCAAAGCATGCTTAGTGTCTTCTAACTACTGGATATTTCATTGGTCTATATTAGCCATAAAAGATCAATGGTACTATTCAGTTTATTCTTTACCATAGTTCAGGGGAAATCAGCGTTGCAGTAATTTTCCTCTGGCACCAGATGTCACTATTTAAAGTGTGTATGGAAGGTGTAGAAGCACACTGTCAGTTATAGGTTAAGTGAGGTTTTAACACGTTTCACGGATCCTTTTCCAAACATACCTAAGAGATCCAGGGCTGCGAGGGCCAGCTGTAGTTAATGCTGTTTGCCTCGTCTCCCTCCAGATATTGTCTCAGCCTTTCCTTCTGGCAACATCTTCTCATGGTAGTATTTAGGAGTGAGGTGTGGCACCTGACATACTCCTGAGTTGGTAAACTGGTAGTATTAAGGCCACATCATCAGGTCACATCTGACACAATACAGCAATCCCTGTCATCTGCCTCTGTGTGTTTGGAAACAGTTTGGACCGTCTTCACTAAATTGTTCCACTTTCTCTTCACATATAATAAAGTTTTCAAGTTTTTTTTAAAAATTATTATTATTTTTTTTACTGCAGTTATTACAGTAATAGACAAAGAAGCGTCAAACACAGTAGACTGCTTGCACACTGTCTGATAGAGGAAACTGACAGACGGAACAAGGAAATGACCTCTAACCGGTCCAATGACATCACAGCTTCCGCGTTCATTCAGAGGGAGCCGCACGAGAGGGGCGCGCTAACTGTTTTCAAGGATTTCATGGTTTTTAATGGCCTCTGAGTCCAGAAGAACACGCCGTTGATTTGTGCCCTATTGGCAGAGTGAGCGGGATCACCGACATGTCGGAGGAAGCAAGTTCATCGGTAGGTTTGATTCAAAGTGACCCGGTGGTGAGTCTGTGGCTAGCGCCGTGCATGAAGCACCCCCAGTGCTCGTGGGTGTCCACTTCCGTGTGTGCCGTAATTCGGAGCGCTGTGATTGGTCGAGCCGTTTGTCTGTCTGAGTGCTCTGCTCTCCATTGGCCGGTTACAAAGATGCGCGGTGTCAAATGTTGACAGATAGGAGTTACATGAAGGGTTTCAGGGTTATAAAGTTAAACGTCTAGACCTTGTAGTCGACCCGGTTGGTAGCAAACAACGATAAGATATTGTATAAACGTTTTGTCAACAGTGCGTAAACAGTTACAACAGCGAGTTACACAAAGGTGTCGTTAAAACTGTGCTCCTCTTCATCGGCTCGACTTTAAAACCCAAAGTGTGAGCCAGTGGCACCTCGAAACACATCACGTCGTCTAATCTCTAAAGATGTGAACGTATATTAACCTTCGACTCATAAACCAACAGAAACACCCGGTGTTTTCCCCTTTTTAATAGCCTTTAGCTAACTCCAGTTAGCACCGGGCAGCATTGCCTGCTCCCGCCCACTAGTGTTACATGTGTTTATGGTTGGAGTCTGTAATGTAACTGATGTGTTAGCGAAACAAGCAACCAAAGAAAAGTTGCGAGTTTTTTTAAGTGATAAAGTGCAGTTTGTTTTACTCCATGTCTGCCGAATAGAAGAGTGCCAACTGCTGACAGCTGAGAAACCACACTGAGTGTTTGGGATGGCGCAGTAACCTGACGCCTGGCAGAGCAACATTACATCAGTAGATTTCTGAATGTAGTTTTCACAGAGCACAAAGACAAAAATGTCTCTTCAGGGGCTATTTTGACACAACAGCTGTGTGTGTGGAACATCACAGTGGCCAGTGCTAATATAAAGATAAAAACCTAATAAACTATAAGTTGATTCACATAAATAATGAATATAGTTACGTTGTGACTGTAAATGAAGAAGCTGGACAGTTTTGTGCAGGCTTGTGGAAGGTTTTAACCAGGAAAGGTGCAGATGTTCACAGTATAAGGTTTAAAGAATATTTGCAGTCTCAACATGGTAGCCATACTTAAATAAGATGTGCATTAATGTAATCTATTAGTATTACTGTACTATAATGTTATGTACAATCAGATATTTGTTAATGGCTGTATTAGATTCTCGTTGGAAAATGTCATAATTTGACTTTTTTGATATTTTATTACAGCAGAATGCCATTTTTAAAAAATCTTTTATTTCCTATTTGAATCTTTGTCAGCGATACCTTTATTTTATATGGCTCTTTTCATGGCAGTGTTTCTGTCACCCTTCCCTGCACTTCAGCCGTCAGCAGATACGTATAAAGTCATTCAGGATAAGTTGATGCTGGTGAATTTCCATTATCCGGATATTAATCGTGAATCAGGATAATTGTGAAGACCCTCGCATGAGTGACTTGATAATGTACAGTCCTGTACTGATATCCTGATTTATTTTGTATCACATAAAAGGAGATCCTGCTTCTCTCCAGTCATTACAATCAGGGGTCAACCGATACGACTTTTTAAGGGCCGATACTGATTATTAGAAGTCAAGTAGACTGAAAACTGATCTCTGGGACCGATATTCATTTGCAGGAAAAATGAAAAGCTTTTGAAATATTTGTTTCTTAAGAATATGTAAACTAAAGTGACTCAGGTACAGTTCAGTGGCATTTTAAGAGTTTTAAGCATAGTTTGATGATTATCGGCATAATACTGCAATTATCTTGACCCAGGATAATGGTGACATGACATTTTCATATAGTCGTATGCGTAGCTCCAAGGCTGCAGTTTGTACAAAGTTGTACATGTCCTTTGGTTTGCAGTGTGTTTATTTATCGTTCCATCAATGAAACAGCCATGACAATTCTGCTTTAAATTGTCATTTTGCCTGTATTGTTCTGTCTTCTGATCCATGACAGCGCTACTTTTGGTGGCTGATCATTTTCATTCAGAAGTAAAGCGTTTTAAAGGAGGAAAGGTCATCACCACACACCACCCTCCACGTATCAAAAACCCCCGCGACCACACCTCATACACCAGGCCCGACTTAGCTGCCCCTCCCTGCCTTGTATAACGGACTCAATGAATTGGCACACTTATCTTTTGGAACCAGAGATATCTTGGGGTGGAGTTCCTGAAGGAGATGGGGGGTGTCCAGTAAAAAAGACCACTGTTCAGTATCAAGAGGCTATATGACCTCAGCACAGCTCCTTGCCCATACACAGCAGGCAGTCTCAGCCACACATCGGACACAATAGCCTCTACAGTGCAGACGCTCAGCGCAGCCACACAGAATTATGGAGGAAGGACCTTACAAGTACATCAGGGTGAGGCGAGCAGAGAAAATGGTTAATTTATGAGCTAGTTATAGAGGTGGGGAGGACATCAGGAAGAAGATGTTCAAGGGGTGTTGGCAAAAATTGAGTTAAAACTCTTTTGGCTGATTTCTGTTTTGTCTTGGCAGGATGGTAATGGCAAGGTCAGCCGAGTCATCCGGATTGGAACGCGCAAGAGCCAGGTACAGTACTACGATGATTAAATCATGGGTTTAACTGTGCTTGCTGACTTTTGAAATATTTCAGAGATATTGCATATTTCTGATTTTTTATTGAACTTTTTGTCTTAGTTTCAACTTTCAGCTCTGATTTGAATGTGAACATGAGCCCTACAGAGCCTCAGTGTGTCCGTTAAATGTGAATTATCTGGTGCTCAGTTTCTCCACGCTGGTTTAGATACAGAGGAGTGAAACGTCTGCAGCTCTCCTCGCAGAGATAACATAGTTCTGGCTCAACAATGTCTTTTTAAGATAACTGTCCCTCCCCCTGATATCAGTGAGCATTATACTCATTTGATGCCCTCTGGCTCTGTGGATGGGCCTTTGAAACTTTTTCAAATTAGCAAATTAGTTCAACCAAGTTAAAATGTGCTGTGTCCCTCTGTCCCAGCTGGCTCGCATCCAGACTGACAGCGTGGCGGCCAAGCTGAAAGAACTGTACCCAGACGTCCACTTGGAAATAGGTGAGGATCGTCCCAGCCTTGTATCTGTGTATCTGTATTTGCCGATGTGCAAATGTGGGTTGAGTTGAATGATAATTGTAATATTCTCCTATATATTAAGGTAGAGTGCTTTATTGTTAAGATTCATTTTAATTTTAAGACAGAAGTTGCTGCTCCAAAAGTTACCATCACATCTACACAGGTGATTTCACTCATTCGGCCTGATTGGAGTTTTTGTGAGGACGCGCTTGATTGACATCTGTCTGACCCTTCCGAGTAGTCTTGGTCCACCTGTCAGGGTCAGACATGTCACACCTGAATCATTCTTATTGGTTCATGACACCCGGTGACTCAGCAGAGCTCTGACCCAATTTCACCCTGAGCAGAGATCAGAAATGGGCTGATAAGTGGAAACACCTGTGCAGGTGTGCAGGGTTTTTAAACTCCATCAGTTTTACATATGAAAGTGTGTTTACAGCTGTTGGAGAATTCAACCACATTTTTTTGAAATAGTAGTGTAAAGTCTTTTGTGGCTCCAGATGAAGCTGCATGTAATCTGATAAACTGCCTCTAGTGATGTCACTCAGAGGATACGTTGCATTGTGGGTAATGTATGCACCAGGTTTTGAAAAGGAAGAATGTGTGACATAAAAAGGTGATACCTCTGTTCTGCTGTATTGATATTAATCATTTGTTTTTAAACTGTCCAAACTGAATCCAACAGTGTAAGAGGAGTGTCGTGATAGACCAGTAGACTGCAGCTTCCTCTGGAGCCGCAACAGGCATTATACTACTTCTTTAACATATGCAGTAGAACTCCCCAACAGCTATAGAAACCTTTTGATGTATAAAACTGGTGTTTATTATCCTCAAATTCCTCCCAGTCATCAGCAGCAGCCTCAAACATCAGCCATGGGTCAGGCTATGACACACTTTGTAAAGAATCTTTAAGGGGTAAAACAGTTTGTGCAGAAAAAAAAAACAGTGTTAATGTCAAAATGTCTGTCTTCACATGATTAATGGTTTATAACCAAGGGGCTAAATCCTTGTTGTGACTGATTTCTCTCACCTGAATAGCTATCTAATACCTGAGTACGTATGAATGTTATGGGGTTATCATACGATTGAATCTCTGTCTTCTTCTTTCAGTTGGCATGTCGACGATCGGAGACAAAATCCTCGACACAGCTTTGTCAAAGGTGAGGCAGCAGATCGGAGGCTGCATTATGGCAGATGTAATTGTTGTGACCAACAGTTTAGAATAGCTTCTTAGCCAAAAATGATCCAATAAAACAAGCAGTCAGTATCTAAATCACCTTCAGCACTGTGCAGACTATTATCACACACTGCTCTGCTCCATTTTGCATTTTAACAAGACAATAGTGCAATAGGAGCTTGCTTTTGACCCGTGGCTCACTGTTACGTTTCAGTTCATCCTCACTGCTCATTGTAGGCTTATTGTATGATAAATGTAAAGTAACACTGTAAATGAAAATCACTGTTTCTTTTTCTTGTTTTAATTACAGATTGGAGAGAAGAGTTTGTTCACCAAGGAGTTGGAGAATGCTCTGGAGAGGAATGAGTGAGTGTCACCGATGTCATCTGTGGCTGACACCACTCTGGCTTCACACCATTGTTTCACCAACTGACACAAACCGCTAGGTTTTCACTAACAGGGGCCAGACTTCTGATTTGTAGCTGTAAGTGACAGTTACAAAGCAGAAGTCTGTGGTAATACTCAACAGATGTGGATTTAAAGCATGTTTATAGCAGAGGAATCCCAGGCTATGTCGGACTTTTGAATCATTTGTAGATTTCAGCCACAGTGACCCAAACCATCATCATTCACCAGGCCATTTCCCAGACCTATCTCAAACATCCATAATGGCACCACTGTAAGAATCCATTCAGAGGGAAACCCTTTGATTTCCTCCACAGCCTCAGATGTAGCAGGTGGTTCTGTTCTGTAGCCGCCCTGAAGAGCATTCACACCACTGAATGGCTGTATTATATACCATGAGACACAGTGCAGCATGTATATATGGACCTTGTTCCTGTTTGTCCCGCAGGGTCGATCTGGTCGTTCACTCACTGAAAGACCTCCCCACCACCCTGCCTCTAGGATTCACCATCGGGGCTGTGCTGGAGTAAGTGCAGTCGTACACTACATCTGTGTAAACTCATCATGTTGTGGATACTCTTATAAAGAGGCAGCAAGTAATATTTTACAGTCCCATTTCATAGAAAGTAGTGAAGGGGAACATGCATTTGTTACATTATGAAGCCTTGAGATTACACACAGTGATAAAACATAGTCTGTTTATAAAGACACTCTTCAGGGTACATTTAAAGATTTCATTTTTAAGATTTCTTTCTGCATTAAAATATCTAAAAACAACTCCACCTTTGTTCTATATGTTAGTGAGTTGTGTACTTACATTATCCCAAAGTTCAAACCAGAGAAATCTATAAGTTTACTCAAGGTGACAGTTTGTTTATTTGGTCGCCTGTCGCTATAACTTCAGGGGAGAATCCGAGAGGGAGGAGGGAAGTCGGAGAACGAGACTGAACATAACGTTAAAGAAAAAATCTCATCTGTGGTTGTTTAATGGTGTGTTCACCACCAACCTGTGCAAGTCTTGATTGTGTTTATTCGCCCAAAAAAGCCAGATCACTGCCGCAGTCAGGTTGATAAACAGGAGTGAACATAAATCCCCTTTTTAATTCCAAAAGTTACAAAGTAATCTCTGAGCTCTCCTCCCGTCAGTAAACGGCTCCGGATCAGAGCAGAATCTGATGAGACTCCAGGTGTTTATTCCTCCAGCAGGTCTGGATCTGCACTTGTTTTAATAAAGAGACCCCTAGCAACAGAAATGACACGTTGTGCATTTAATTCATTAAGTTGTCATTATTTAACTTTTTTTCTTCGTTGATGGGAAATGAAAAAGTTGCGGGACCGAAAAGGGAGATGGGCTTTGTGTCAAAGTCCTGGCCTAGTTAAGAGCATCTTGACTTGTATCTTCCAAACCACCAGAGGAGATCCCCTCTGCCTTTTTGGAACAATTCCTTCTTGGTCCTTAGTGGAGCTGTTGTGCAAATCTCTTGTGGTTGTCTCCCATCCAGCTGTCACCACTCACTGTTATTTGCCTCCTGCTGCTTTTAGGAGAGAAAACCCCCATGATGCAGTGGTCCTTCACCCAAAACACGCGGGTAAAACTCTGGAGGCTCTGCCAGAAAACAGGTACAGTCAAACAGAAAATCAAACCGGCAATGGTTTTCCACTGATGTCAACAGTCCGGATAACTTCAGATTGTTTGTTTGTGTAGTGTGATCGGCACCAGTTCACTGCGCCGAGCTGCTCAGCTGAAGAAGAGATTCCCCCAGCTGGAATTCAAAGATATTGTATCCTTTCAGGAGGTGTTCTGTTGTCGGTCAGGGCATGTTGACAGCTGAAGAGTGAGATGGGAATGATTTAAATTTGACATTGCTGTTAAGAAGCACTTTGCTCTCAGGGGAGGGTGCCAGTGAGCCAGGCTGGATATTTGTCTGTGAAGTCTTTTCCTTAGCCGTCGTCTCCAGCGTGGGAACCTGAACACGCGTTTGAAGAAGCTGGATGAAAAGGAGGACTATGCTGCCATTATCCTGGCTGCTGCAGGTCTCCGGAGAATGGGCTGGGATAACCGGATCAGCCAGGTACAGTTAATGATCGTCTGAAGTCCTCTCTGTGAAGTCTGAGGGTGACGTTTCTCCTCTCACAGTCAAACTGTCTGTTTCCCCTGATAGGTCCTGGGGCCTGAAGACTGCATGTACGCTGTGGGACAGGTGAGAACAGTGGCTTTTCAAAAATATGACTAATACATAGAAAAGAAGGTTAAATAATATCTAATAATACCACACTGCATGCAAGTTTGTGTCTTAAAGCTCTTGGGTGAAAGAAATCCATATGTGTGTGTTGTCAGGGGGCTCTAGCAGTGGAGGTCCGGGCCAGAGACGCAGACATCTTGGAGATGGTGTCTGTCCTCCATCACCCTGAGACTGTGCTGCGCTGCATAGCTGAGAGAGCTTTCCTCAGGCACCTGGTATACCACACACACACACACACACACACACACACACGCACACATACACACACACACACACACACACACACACACACTCTTTGACTCATTTTCACATTGTATGAATATGGACATTTCCGTTTATTCAATCGAGCTGTCTTTGTAGGAGGGTGGCTGCAGTGTTCCAGTGGCTGTACACACTGAAGTGAAGGACTCTCAGGTAAGAATGCTTGGTAGTGGCAGAGACACACACACAGACATTTTTCACCAGACAAAAACCCACTAACACCAACTAATCTGGCTTTTTTTGTCTTTAAATGTAAATGTGTTCAATCAGCATTCTCTTGGGTGGCACAATGTTATGACATATGATAACGGTGCTTCTTGAAACAGTGGCTCTTTGATTTCCAACAGAGGAAATCAAAGACCCCTGAAAAGAAAACCGTCACTGGCAGATTTGACCAACTATAGCTACATTAGTTAGCTAATTAATCGTTAATTTGCCTATAGGTGCTGTAAACAAATGCTTAGTCCATGCAGCCAAATGATGGAGGGAAACCCTGATCTTTTCATAGACGGACCAGTTACTGTCCAATCAGCTTACCCTGCGTAAGCTTGTGCTGGCCCCGGGCTATCGGACCATGGGCTATGATGGACCCTGTACAGTCGCCACTTGACTGTAATGTTTCCAGCTGACTTGTTTTCAAACGTGCAGCCTGAAAAAAAGACTGGAGTATGCACTTGTGCTAAAAGACTGAAGCTAACCGAGCCCAGTACAAAATTTCCAACTGACTGACTGAAAATAAGAAACAGAATTGTCCTTGTATCACAGTGTCGAGCTGGTTAGTCCTCGTAATGATGTGGAAAATGTTAAAAGATGAGACTGTTGATTTGTTCACAAATAATCCCTGTTAGGATGCTGCTAAAGAGGAAACAAATGTTTGAAAAAACAACACAAAGATGAAATTCATGTTTCACTGTTTCACAAGAGGTGTTTTGAGGACGAGCATTGACTGTTGAGCTTGGTAGATAAGTTGCAGTAGAGTAACTTTCCCTTATTCCAACAAAGATCAGGACAGAGCTGCTAATGTTAGCCTAAACTCCAAACACATTCACACCGCCTCAACATGTTGAGAAGCAAATGGTCAATTTAAATAGGACACATTACATTACCTGACCAACGTGCCAACCTCACTTTGAATCTGGCTTAAAGGGCAACTCTACCAGTTTTACACATTAAAGTGTGTTTACAGCTTTTGGGGAGTTATACTGCTACAACATGTCTAAATTTCCCTCGGGATGGATGAAGTATCTATCTACCTATCTACCCACCTGCCTTCCTCCATCATGGATGGATGGATGGATGGATGGATTGGTATCCATCCATCCATCCATCCATCCATCCAATCCATCCATCCATCCATCCATCCATCCATCCATCCATCCATCCACCCATCCATCCACCCACCCATCCATCCATCCATCCATCCATCCATCCATCCATCCATCCATCCATCCACCCACCCACCCACCCATCCATCCATCCATCCATCCATCCATCCATCCATCCATCAATCCATCCACCCACCCACGTTGCCATTTAATGTCTGTGCTCCACCTCACTACTCCACCCACATATTTCAGCTATTTGAACTTGTAAATAATGCAGCCTGTGAATCATCTGTCACTATAAAAGTTAAAGGCTAAACTATTGTGATGTCTTTCCAGCTCTACCTGACAGGTGCGGTGTACAGCCTGGACGGGTCGGACAGCCTGAAGGAAACCATGCAGACGAGCGTTGCTGCTGCTGATAAAAAGGTAACAGCTGCGTGTTTTCCAGTGTGTTGGCCACCGGTCACATTGAATACTGCCACATATACAATGCTGCCTGTTTGATGCCACAAACATTAAGGGACTGTATGGAACGTGTGATAAGTGTGAAGTTCTTTGTATTTTGTTTGCGTGTCAGCTCTCGTATCAAACTTTGTACTGATAATGTGACAGAGCCCAGAGGAGGTGGACGAGGGGGTCCAGCGAGTGGGTGTCACTGCTATCAAGATCTCTGGTGAAGCCCAGAACGAGGCCGAGCGGCTGGGGGTCGACCTGGCCAAATTACTGCTGAGCAAAGGAGCCAAGGAGATCCTGACGGTGGCCCGGCAGCTCAACGACGCCAGATAATCGGGGCCCGGCTGAGGGCCCGGGCTCCAGAGGTGACCGGGTCCTCGAGTGCAGGAGTCAGTCGCAACCTTGTGTCAAGTAAAAACTTGAATTCCTTTTTTATGTTCCCCATTTCATGTTGCTTGAGGAAAACGATGTTGACCTCCTGTTCCACCAGGTGAACTCGGTCAACGGCAGGTCAATTTTAGAGGATTTCAAACACTACTTGGGCCAAAGTTGTGCTCAGTGTGGTACAATGCTGCTAAACCGATCGCCATCAGCTCGTTCAGGGTCACTGCGGTCTGCAGCACTCTTGGCCTTGGTTCCAGCCTGTTACGTACACGACCTCATGGTAACTTGAGCCACGTAGACACCGCCTTCCTGGGATTATCAGTGAGAAACACAAAACGGCCTTCAAACATAGTCACAGCACTCACAGTACCATTACTGGCTGATTTCCTCATGGTTAAACCTTTTTTTTGTTTTTTTTAAAGTATAGCAGTGTATTATGAGTTTCACAGTTTCACAGTATTTAATGTAATGTCGCTAATATTCAACATTGTCAAAGTTTTCCCCGTAACCAAGGATGTTTGTTTCATCAACATCCATTATAGTTCCCCAGGGACAAAACAGGAGTTAACCCACAGCTCCTCTCGTAGCGCGTCCTCATTCGGAAAAGTTGGATATTTACGGTACCAAAGATGAGTTTACAAGCATCTGGGCACATTTTCTGGTTGGGAGCAAGCAGCACTGCAGTGAAATGGGGCTAAATAAGATGTGAAATGTAAATATAAATGTGGATTCGGTCCTTGGTCAAGAGTCAACACGCAGCTCCTTCAAGTTCCCAAGTACTTGATCAGGCCTTGTAAATGTTGTTCAGTGTTATCGTGTCAAGTTTTATCATGTTGGCCTTCTAGAAAATAAAATGTTCTGCACAGCCTTATTTCAGCTCATGTTGGTTGGTTTACTGCTTTTAAGGATTGGTTTAATATACATGTTGATAAGCTGAAGGCCCAGTTAGTGATGCCACATTGGTGCAGCTTTGTACTGAGCCCATATGAAGAATCGTTCCACTACATGACTGGAGATGACTTGTTTAACACTGGAGCTACCGCTGCATCTCTTCTCAGTCCTCTCCTATGATTTTAAACGTGCACTGGGCCACAGTTTGTCCTGTTTATGCTTTGCTGATATTGTGTCGCTGCAGATACAGCACTACAGCGCCACGTGAACGATCAGCTGTCAGCTTCTGAGTTTTAAATACAGTGTAAAAGCTACAGCTGTTGATGTACATCAGTATAATCATTATTTAAAAGGTATAAGCTCAGCAGCAGCTCTACTCACTGGCTTCATAAGCTGCCTATAGGGTGATATACTGTTGTATAATAGATGTAAAGTAGCCTTAAAGACTTTATTTAACTGAAAGAAATTACATATATTTTCTGTAAGCTGCTCTACAGCTGCCACACTCAACACATTAGCTCAGAACTTGATTAATGGCCATCACGAGCTCATTAACGCAGATGGTTCGTGTATGTTGTGGTTCTACTGAAGCACCATTGCATCCAGAGTTTGACTGCTGTATCTGATAATTAAAACATAGATTAATTCTAAATGCAAGATAAAGACCTCGTCAGCAGCAGATAATTACAATATGTCATTTATAATCATGAGATCTTTATCTCACAGAGACGTATAGATGTGCTGATGGATGAGTTTTCTGCTCATCATTTAGACATAATGAATGTCATAATTAAGAGATACAGAAGTCAAACTTTCCAGAATAAATACCTGAGTGAATGCAATGCACACTTCTGTACTTCATCCACAGCCATTCAGAATTTTAGCAGTTTACACTTTTTTTATATATATATATTCAGAGAACGGAAAACTGTTGTATTTGCTGTCATGTTGTCTCTCATGATGCTGTACTCCTCATATCAAACTGACGGGTTTCCAAAAGCAATACATCTGTTCATCTTCCTGTAGCTTCTGTCCAAGTGCCATCTGAGTAAATGTATCATATCTGCCTTACATCCAGCGCCGCCTGTTTAGATCTCCATCCTGTACCAGTATACCCACTGTACAGTCAGGGTGATACCACATTGGATTTCCTGTATCGTATATTATACTTGATTTAAACCTCCTGAGACAATGAGAGATAACGTTAGCCATATTTGTTTTTCAGCTTTAATTTCTGTCCGGATGAACGTTAGACTGTTCCTGTATTTAGATTCTTTATGTCAGTTCCCATATTGCTGTTAACGACAAAATATTTGAGTTGGTATCAACGAGTGTCTTTGTTTTGCCACATCTGTGAGCATCATGTCGAATTAAAGCACTGATGTCAACAAGCAAATGTCTGTAAAGTGTTTTTGTCCTGTGTGGTATTATCATATGAAATTGATCTGCATTTTTTATTCCATTTTTTATTCTTTCTTTCTTGTTTTGCCCAAAACGCAACATTCATGGAAATGTATACAACACATTTCTAAGCTTTCGAAGCTAAAGAGCCAGTCAGTACCTGTTAATGAAGTCCAATGCAAACAGTTTTACGGTTACTTATTATGAAGCTGGGTGTGCTGCGTCACCAGAACAAACACAGTAAATGCAGCGGTATCAAACTGATGGAACACACAGGAAATTAAGCTCTAAAAGCCAGATTAATGCTCTGATAGAGTCATCCAGTCAGTCTCAGTCACTGCTCACCTACCCATTTACTATCATTTCCCTTTAAATGTGTACTTAAATATAAAGAGGCAGCCACTTCAAACTGTCAAGAAGATGACAATAACAGTCCTTCAGCTGAAACAACACCAGTATTGGACATAGAACTGACTCAGCTACCTCTACTTAAGGAAGAGGACCAAAACAGGAAGAGGACGTCCAAGTTTATTGGGTTGGTACTGCTTCACATGATTTGCAGTGTAGGTGCAAACCGAATGAATAAGATAAAGTTACTTTGCACGACTGTTGTTTTATAATGTTACTGCTGCAGAATAATGATGCTTTTGTTTCCTGTTCAATCAGAATGAAACCACAAATCATACGATGACATGTTGCTTTCTGTCTTTCAAAGTGTGAAAATCTTTCGAGCAGTTTGAAAGGACAGCTCAAATGAAGTCACAACTCGTCATAAATTAAAAATCAACACATACTGATTTCAAAAGAAGTCGCTCCAAGTCAAAAGCTGAGCACGTCTGATATGTTGGGGCGATAAATGAATGAACGACGTGGCTTCTTCCTGTTTCTGTCACGTGGCTCTCCTCTGCTGTTGCTTCACTCTACAATGACTGATTCATTTTATAGGAACACAACACATTCTGCTCCAATACCCTGTACTGATGAACAAGAGGAAACCTTTCACATTTCTGCGGCAACACAGCAATACGACCATTTCACCGGATTCAACAATGTTACTGGTGATGGTTTGCAGATCACAGAGACGATGGTGGCATTCGATCAGATGTTGGTTTCCAATGAGCCTCCCTGAAGATGATCCCCCAATTGATATGCAGTTACTGAATTAAGGGTGTGTTCAAATGGCTCTTTATCTCTTCACGTCATTATTTACTTATAAAGCACATGGTAGCGTGAAGCGCTCCGAATGTTCTTGCAGAGAGTTCGATCAGAAGGTTGATATCAGACTGTTAAGTTCATGTGAGATTCATTTAAAGGTAAATTTAGACGGTGTGCGTATCACTGAGCTCTAACAAGTGCTGTCACTTCCTCATCAAACATTTGCAAAGATGTTTTTATTTTAATCGAGCACCATTTTCATTCATCTTACTTCCCAGCAGTCTTCTTGGCCTGCTCTGTCAAATCCTATCAGGGTAAAGAATCTGACATATTGTAATCATTTCACTGAGGGACATCGGGCCGCAGCAGGTGACATGTTAGGATTAAAGAAAGGCAACTTGTGTTTCACAATTTATCTTTAATCTGTTGGGTGAAGTGACCAAAATCTCCTCCAGAGCTCTTTCAATGAAACAAACACAGGATCTGATGAGTCGTGATGGAGGTTCTCCGTTACAACAACACTTTTTGGTGTAAGTTGATATGATCGGTGTACTTTTGGGGTAAAACCTTGCTGACATTTGACTTAAAGGGATATTCCGGTGTAAATTTAATCCATGGTCTAACACACCTTGACACCGAGTAAGACTCCCCCTCGAGAGGTCAAGTTAGCTGACCGCTAGCTTAGCTAGTTTTAGCAACCTCAGAACAGACCGCACGATAACAATACAGTGCAGCTTATGTCTCCATTTAGAAACCGCCATCAAAAAGCCACAATTAATGTACATAGTACGAAGCATCAAACATCTGCTAGCTTTGTTGGAGGAGAGGGTGAGTTGTGCTGTGTTTTTAATACAAATCCGGCAAAGCTAGCAGATGTTTGATGCTTCGTACTGTGTGCTGGGACTGTACATGTACTGTTGCTGAAGTTTGGTGCTGTTCTCACCATTAATTGTGGCTTTTTGATGGCGGTTTCTAGTTGGAGACATAAGCTGCAGTGTATTGTTATCGTGCGGTCTTTTCTGAGGTTGCTAAAACTAGCTAAGCTAGCGGTCAGCAAACTTGACCTCTCGAGGGGGAGTCTTACTCGGTGTCAAGGTGTGTTAGACCATGGATTAAACTTACACCGGAATATCCCTTTAAGCCTTTATGAGAGAATTGTATTGGCGCACTCTGAATACAAAGCACCTGCCATCACAGACAGACAGGTTTATCATTTCTCCAAGAGATGAAATATCTCTGAAAAGAACGGAGAAGGATTCATAAATGAGGCTCCGATGAGAGCTGTTTTCTGAGAAGTTCAAAACATGCAACTTTTATGATTTCTTAATAAGCTCCACGTGTGACCCGCGTCCGGACGAAACTTCCCGTTTCTGCTGACGGGGTGATGCGGCTCACAGCGTCCTCTTCTGCAGCGACGAGTCCATCAGGAGGTATCACTTTAACACAGTCACTCAATGAAACGTTTCAAAGCTGCATATATGTGTTTTAAATGCAGTCGACACCTGAGATACAGAGCAGAGGTTCTTGCATGCTGTCGAAAGTGATGATGCTCTTTTTTTTTTTTTAAATACTTTTTTGCTCGTAACATCTGGAAGAAAAGTTTACAAATAAATAAAAAATAAAATGCGACTGGAAGACTTTCGTTAAAATAGGATTATTTACAGCTACTCTGAACCCTAAAACAACATGAACAACATTTCACACGCTAAAAATGTGCTGGACCAGAATCAAGAAGCTACAGTATGATTGTCGATAGTGCAGGTTGTGCTGATTTCAGTTTTTTTTACAGACACTACATGTACAAGACGCCGCCGTACGGGATCTGCTACACGTGGCACCGAATCAGAGGAACATGTGGGGCCACACTGCGTGGGGGAGGATAAGGAGAGTCCCTGAAGCCAGCGCTGTGTTTCCCCTCAGCTGCTGAAGAGACATGTGCGCTTCTTCACGTGAACGGCGAGGTGGAAGCGCTGCTGGCGTCTGTGCAGGAGAGCTCCGCTGTCACCGCAAATCCTCAGCCGTCTCAGACAACTTTGTGAAATAAGCACAAACTCACATGCAGATCAGATGCTGTGGACGCAAATTATCCAAACGTTTTGTCAAGACTGACCCAGAATCAGCCTGAAACTGCCTCTTTTAAACACAGCGAGGCCTCATCCACACGTACACAGGTATTTTTAAAAAGATCTCCGTCCACATGAAACGAGAAATAAAGTCTGTCCATTCTACACTAACACTCCTGAAAAGGTAAATGACGAGCCCATTCACACGGGACAGACGGTTCGTTCTGTTCGGTTGCTCAGTTACAGAAAATACTACGAGCGAGGCGGGAGAACGTGACTGCTCTCCACACAAATCCTGTTTTTACTAAAACACAGTCAGCAGCTGTGCATCATCAGTATCATTACTGTCCTACTGTGTCCTTTCACATATATCGTCGCACAACATAACATCTATTCAATCAGTGTGCAAACTCAGATACTCCAATTTCATATGACTCAACAGTGATGAGGCCCAGTTAGGAAGCTAACGTGTGTCCGTGTCATCAGTTCCAAAAGATCTCTGTAAACACTGAAAGTGACATTCTGAACGTCTTCACTCTTGCTGGAGTTTCAGGCGACCTAAAACTCTGTTTACGTGTGTGTGAAAGGCCAAAACGCAGAGGAAAAGCCTCATTTGAAGAAATAGCTGTGTACGTGTGGACACTCTCCCGACCTCTGAGGCTTAATGGTGTCTTACACACCGGGTAAATAAAAGTCTTGGATGGACGAAGGATGGAGACGACACCTGTCTTGTTTCCAGATCCCTGATGTCAGTGACAGTCTCCGGTGTAAGAGCTAACTGGTCCAACATGCAACATTTCTCATGTTTGCATAATGATAATGCCGTATACACATCTACAGTCCATTAATTGTAATCCCTCACATCTGAGCGGCTCTACACCGGTCAGTAATGATGGTGATGACGTCTGGATGCACTGCTCACTGTAGCCAGTGTTTCACGTTAGCGCAACGTTAAGTTTAGGCTTGTAAACCAGTGTCTGTGGATGAGTCTAGTGATCTCCAGCTTATAATTAGGGAGCTAAAACATTTGAGATATTTTTCAGTGAGATTAAACTTCACTGGTGAGTTCGACATAAAAGCTGAGTCATCCTGAGTCAGTGGAAGAAAAGAAAAGGCAGCTATACTCGCACACTTTTGCTTCCTATCACTGTCACAGTCCTTCGAAGTACATTCATGTTGGTACGACTGATTTTCAGAGCACACTGTTACGAAACGTGCTTATTTCACAACGTTTTCTGAGACTGAACTGAGCGGCTGGATTTCTCCCACACAGCGCAGCGAACACCCACTCACCCTCACCCTCACAGGAGACACGATAATACAATGAAATCTGAGCGAGGCCTCGGAGGGATGCGTTCAGTCCGCCAGCCGTTCGCCGGCCGGGCCTCGGCTCCTCATCTTCAGGCGGGGGGAGCCTCTTCACCCGTCACTGCTGAGCCAGCAGCTGTGTGGAGAGGCTGACAGAAAGGTTTCAGTACTGTGGGGGCGCTGCTCTCTGCGGGAGGACAGTGTGATCAGGGTTCGGGGGGGTTTGGGTCGGGCGGACGTCATTCTTGCAGGAGCGTCTCCCTCCAGTCGAAGCTGTGGTTGGGTCCGTGTGTGAGGGGGAGGATGGGAGGGTCCACCAGCTGCCAGACCCCCGTGTCTCCCTGCTCCTCACAGGAGCAGAAGCCCAGGTAGGGGATCTAGAGACGGAGCAGAGCAGAAGCAGTTATGGAACAAATTCAAGGAAATGACTCGTTCCTTGTGGATGAGAGAGAAGGTCTGAGACACGTAGGACAACATGATTCTGTTTTTGTAAAGGTGTTCTGTGTTTAAGCCCCTGACATCACTGTGCTGCTTGACATCGTGCACTCTGCAGCCATCTTGTGGTACAAATAATAATTCAGTTTCATCATTTGAAAGTTATGATTGAGGCTTTATTTGGATTCACATATTGTCCAAATCTGAGCGACTTTTTTACATGTTGTTTGTGAGTGGAACACGTATTTTCATGCATTGATGTACATAATGCATTTCCCCCAAAGTTTAATGCGATGGGGGCGGCAGAGCCTCTTTTTGAGGTCACTGGTAAATACGAAAGGTACTGCTTTTCTCCTAAACAACTGAAGGAGCTGGGAACTTGTTTTAAATCAGAAAAAACAACCAAAAAGTATCAAATGGCTCCAAACAGCTTGTCTGCTGTAATCCAAGTCTCCAGAAGCCCAGAGTCCCCAGCTACTTCAGTTGTTTAGGGGAAAGCTGTCTGGCTGTGAAATGTTTTGTGGACTACGAAACTTCTCCCGACTTTCAATCAGCATGGGGGAGGAGATAAAAAGTTAAAAATAACTGAGTTTTACTTTTGGGGTGGACTGTTCCTTTAAGTATTTCGATCTCATGATACTATCATGAAACATTTCTGTTACTCCAATACATTTATCTGATAGCTTTAGCTGATTAATATAATAATAATAATAAAAAACATGTAGAGTGAATGAAGTCCTAAATGTCTTATTTTCTTATAAAAACTGATCTGGAGCCAGTGTAGCAGTTAGTTAGTTTAGAAATGAACTAAGGACCGGCTGCCAGCAGGTCCCACGGAGCCCCTCTGAAGACAAAAAGCTCAAATAATTCCTTTCTTCCCTTTGAACATATTTTTCATTTAATTATGACACAATGAACACATAAAGACATGAAAAGGAAATGTAACTGTGAACTTCACTTCGTGTCTTCTGTTTGATTTTAATTTAGCCAGTTCAGTGTGTCGGAATTGTCAGACTGAAAAAGAAACTGGGGGGAAGAAAATGCGAGTTTCGGTTTGTCAGAGAACATGCAGACAGACACTGAAGGCTCACTGACCCGAGTTAGAGCAGCTTCCCGCTAATGAGCAACCCAACAAAGCCGCGTTATCTAAAGAGGAAGTTTAGTCTGGTCGGACGCCACAAACGCCACAAACACGATGCCACCATGAGCCAGCAAGAACAAGTTCACCAAGGTCGTTGGTTGATTGAGAGACTGGGTGGACATGCTGGACTGAATGTTATATGTGGAGCAGACAGACTGCTCCTTTATTTACTTCAGTGTCAGAACGCAAAATGATCATACAAATACATGTTACTGTCAGGATGTCAGTCTGCTGCTCAGGTGGATCAAAACCAAACTGTTGGGGACATTTCCTCAGAGTTTTAACTGCATATAAACATGTCTGTGCACGTCCAGCCTCGACGGGCGTGAAGGGAGCCGAGCCCAGGAAACCAGATGGAAGTAATAATGGATGGATGCAGGGAAGGGAAAAAGTTGGACTGGATCAAACAAAGATATGCAGCAGAACAGACCTTTCGGACGACTTGGACGAAGTCCTTGGCGCTCTGCGGGCCGCGGCCCTGCAGCTGGCGTGTGCAGGCCTCTAAGGAAGACGCGTGGGCTACAATCAGCACGTTGTTTCCTACGCAGAGTGGAAAACCGAGGCAGGATGCAACATCAGCGGTGGACAAACAAGAAGGTAAAAGTTCACCTACAGCCTCTCCCGCCGCGTCGCTTACCAGTGTTTTTGCAGTCGGACAGGATGTCTTTGGTCACTTGGTAGCTCCGGCTCATGTAGTTCTCGTAGGATTCAGACACAGTGAGCTTGCTGACCGGGATCAGAGGTCTGCGTGAAGACAAAGAAACGTTACGTTCGCTGTGAAGCACGTCTGAGGTGTGATGAGCCAGTCTTTTAACCAAGTTAGATCTAACGTCAACTTTGAAAGCACAGCTACGTGAATTCCTGAGTTGGACACCAGAAGCAGTGCTGTAACTCTGCTAACCAACACTCCCAGCTGGCACCGGACGTCAATAGACGTTGGTCTTTGGTTGGATTCAAGTCATGACGTCAGGTGACCAAAACCCAACGTCCATTGACATCTACTTTCAACATCTTTTGACATAGGAATATTGACGTCAAATGACGTTAATATTTTGTTGTTTTTATGTCGTGGTGTCTGGCAACCAAAACCCAACGTGTGTCAGACGTCTTGTACTCACACAACTTTGACGTTGAATAATGACCTTTTTGATGACAAAATTCTAATGTCTGGACAACATCTATCAACAACGTTGATTTGACTTAAGATAGCCTACATAACTGATATCCAACGTCGGACCAACGTTAAGTTCAGACGTTAACCCGATTTTCATTTTCAACTAAATACTAACGTCTATTCAACGTCGGAGGCGTCTCAATTAGACGTCTCTATGACGTCTAATTGACGTCCAGTGCCAGCTGGGCTGCTGTACTGAGAGGGAACATCAGAAGCACACAGAATGACTTCCTATACGGAGATCAGAAAGAAAGTAATACATTACTTTTTAAAGAAACAAGATTTTTGGAATGCATTACATTTTTGGAGGAATGCTGATCATCACACGCTACACAGACAGGCTACATGTTGGTGTAGGTAGAAGAATATTAATGACACTATTCAGCTCTTTGGTTTCTCTTCATTAGAGAGGCAAACAGAGAAATAACTGGTGGCAGAGTGAGATTAGTGCGTCAGCCATCTGTCTTTGAGCTTCAGGTTTTCTCAAATCGTCAAGCTGGCTCACTTTTTAAACCAGGTTAGATCGCCATGGTGACCTGCTCCAGAGCGAGTCAAAGCAGCTGTACGACTGACCAATCAGATCAGTGGAAAAAACAGTGTCATCATCTGTTCAGGACCCTGACGACCATGACGATCGTATCAGAGATATGATTTTTTTTTTTTTTGCGCAATTAAGCATCCAGCCAGGTTTTAAATGAGCCTCAAACAATAAACACTAATTACCTCCTGTTTTATTAATTTCACACACCGTTAAGAAGCTCAGTCGGGGATGATCTGATTATCACTCCTCGCTACGCAATAACCTGATTTCCCTGTGGGCTTCGGGTCAAACGCTTTCTCGCGTCGACTGCTCCGCGTACGTCACGCAGCTTTAACGTGAACGCGCTCACAGCTGGATCAGTAAACACAGCGCTAACAGGGCCAGCTGACAACCGGCTTCATGACAGCAGCTATCCAGTTCAGTGAAGCCGCTGAAGTTACTTCACTTGATCTTTAGACTTTAAGATATCTGTGAACTAAAATCACAAGACAGTACGATCGATGGCTTTTCTGTTACACACACCGACAGATCATTGTGTAAAAGCAGATGACCGAGGTGTGTTTCGCCCTGGGTTGTCTGCATCACCTGTACGTTGTGTCCACACTGAAGTGGGCTGCAGCCAGGTCGGCGGGCGGTATCCACGCAGGCAGAGAGCTCCCAGAAACCCACTTGGTCCACTCAAAAAGCCCCGGCTCCACCCGCACCTTCAGCTTGCCGTCCTGCTGCAGACCTGGTGACACAAACACGAGTCGTCAGAGCTCGGCGAGGAAAAATTAAAAACCTGGGTCCTCAACGTGACGGTGTCTGTCCTGAGCTGTGGTCCAGGAGACTCCTCTTACCTCGCAGGATGTTCTGTGCAGTCTGAACACATCGCAGGGAGGGAGAGCAGTACACAAAGTCTAGCACTGTGTTGCTCTCTAACAGGGCCTCACCTGGAAGAGCACACACACACACACACACACACACATATATATATACATGTTACAACAACACCTACGCTGGCAGTACATCATTCAGGTCCATACTGGTGACGCACCCACTAGTCGAGCCTGCGTGGACCCGACCACAGTGATGGGAGCGTCCATGTCGTAGTCCCTCTTGTCTCCCCACAGCGGCAGACTGGGGGGCATGTTCAGATTGGATCGCACGTATCTGCCTGCAGAACCACCGGATTACAGTCAAACAGTGAAACCAGGGAATGTGTTTTTACTTGTTCCTGCTCCCTTCCTCCGACTCCTCACCTTTACTGTCAGAGCAGAGGGAGAGCCAGTGTTTCCCGAAGACCACGTCCATCCTCTCGCCGTGCCGACACACGAAAAGCGTCCTCTTCGGCTGCCGGGAGTGGCCGCCGCTGATCCGCAGGACCTGCTGGAGGGTGAGAAAGCAAGATAATGATGATAACTGTGCTGATGTGATTATCAGGATGGAGCACTGAATCATGTGACTTCACCTACTCGGTGAGGTGGCCTGAGTTAATTACTTCAACCATATTGCTATTTAGACGGGCCATCCACCCTTTAATCTCATCAGAACAGTCCAGGAGAGGTTATAGATTTAAGAGGGAGGTACGGCTGAGAATCATTAGCTGAGAAGTGACAGGACACGTTGTGCTTCCTTATAAAGGAGGCAGCATGAACAGGCTGAACACATGTGGGCTCCAGGATAGAGCGATGAGGGAGCCCGAAGGAAAACTGATCTGTAGCTACGTGTACGTGTAAGTCCAGTCGTGTCAAAAGGAAGTCATGGTCCAATTCTAATGCATCTGTTTCGACACAGTTCTTGTGATATCTGAGAATAACTCTCAGGCACGAACACTGTTCTACCTGCATCGGGTGGCAGATGAGGCTGAGGGTGGGCGTGTCTCCGGGGCTGGTGTTCTCGGGGCGTCGGCTGTCCAGCAGTCCGTCAAACATCCCTCTCTCCTTACTGGTCCGGTCGCTGGGCCCACAGCTGAAGAACGAGTGGGAGCTGCGGAGGACCGAGGAGAGCAGACGTCAGGCACGCAGGAACAAGATCCAAACATTTCTTCCAACATAGTATGATGTCATTAGCTAAACAGCTTGTCATTTTAAAAAAATCTGTTTTTCAAAATCATACGCCTGCACTCTTTCCAAATATTTCAGGATTAATATAATCTCTAATATACATTTTTCTAAGACACTTCAGAGCAACACTAACTCAGTGTGGCTGGGAATCACAGACGACCACCTGACCTACAGCTGCTTCAGTACAGGTGGATGTACTGCTGTTACACTAAATACAGGAGGCGATGCCGTCACAGCCAGGTGACAAGGCTGCCGAGCCAGAAACCACTGTTCAGGACTGTGTTCCAACATGTCAAACCGCCGGCTGCTTGTGACGAGATGCCGGGGCGATTTCCAGAGCCAGATACTTTAAAATACAACGCAATCTTCTCCTAAACCCGACTACATCTAAACACACCGTAAGCACAGAAAACTGACACTAAGGAAACATCAAGAAATATAAAGTTTCAACGTATCCGTGGTGCGCAGAAACACACATCACCAACATTAATTCTGGTGGTTGGGTTAAATGAAAATAAAATACAGTTGTGTGTCAGAGTCTTGTGCAGTGCTGACCCGTGGAACACCCAGGTGTCGGACTCATCGGCCAGACTGACGTAGTTCTCCGGCAGCAGGCCGGACAGCCCCGAGGCCAGCGAGGTCCCGTACACCCAGCCCTCGCTGGTGCTCGTCTGATCCACCGGGGACATGAAGACGAAATCACCAGGGACCAGCTCCAGTTCGTCCTCGTTCTGGGGGGTGTAGGGGTACATCACCCGCAGGGTCTGCAGGGGCGGGACAAGCAACAACTCAGCTGAAACCACGAGTGCGTGTCAATCTGTCTCGATGCTGTTGCTTGCTAAACACACAGTGCGGCGTGTCACCTCAGACCCACCTCATGGTTTGCAAAACGAATGTCCCGGGAGAACAGGACCGCCAGCCAATCGCAACCCAGCTTGACCTCGATGCCCTTGGCCAGCTTCTCCAGCGAGGGGAGGTGGTTGGTGGGGAAGTTGTAGGCCAGAGTGACATGGAGCTGCTTCTTGTGAGGCTCCACATGGACCTCTGGACGAGACAGGACATTATCAGACACGGTGAGGTCACGTCGGAACATATTCTGACATTCTGACTGACAGCGCTCAAATTTCCCTGTCAGGCTTGAACGCCTCTCATCTGCCTCTGTAGCATCAGGGTTAGAAATATAACAGAGCATAAACGCTAACACCGCGGCTCTAAGCTGATTTGGCACTTAGCTGCCTGACATAGTGTTTGGCAGTCGGTCTCACTTTGGCCTGTGTTTGAGAATACTTACAGCGACAGACTGAGTGAGTGCTTTAATAACTCAGCATTACCAACATCACTTCCTGCCACAGCTGGTCCCCAACACGTTACACTGTGAATATGATGAACCGATGCTGCCCGTGGTTCCTACCTGCCTTCCTGGCGGCCTCTGTCGCGAAGTCGGCCGCAAACTGCTTGAGGACGTCGGCCACCTGCTCCTCCACGAAAAGGCCGATGAAGTTGGAGGACGTGTAGAGCTCCAGAGGCAGCGGGCTGGGAAATCGGCCCCGCCACTGCTGGACGGTGGCCTGGAGGGCCTCGCATAGAGCTTCTGCTTTGTGGTCTGCACACTGTTTGGAAAGGTGAAGAGTGATGGGAATGTAGAGGTAAGATCTCATCAGACATGGAACATTGATCTAACAGACAGACAAAGGTCAAAGTTTGTTACACATTCATTTGGACGTGATGGGACATTTATGTACCACAGGATGGTATTCTGGTGCACCGGTGGAAGCAACGGCACTGCTGAGAAAGTTTGAAAGTTTGGAAAAAAGACTCTGGATAGAAAAGACTCTTCTTTGTTTCCTAAACATTTTCCCCATCAGTGATTAGAGAGTGAATCTGATTTGCTTATTTGCAAATCCGCAACAGTACACAAGCACAGAATTACATCAAGTTTCCCTGTGAGTCTCTTACCACTTCTAGCTCTAGAAGAACGAAGCGATGTTTAAACACACAGTATGTCATTCCTACCCCTGGGTGTTTCTCAATCAAAACAAAAGAAAAGATGTTTGACATCTGCTCAGCTGCTCAGAGCCTCCAGCTGTGGAAGAGATGATCGGTGCAGATCCAGACCTTCTGGAGGAATAAACACCTGGAGTCACATCAGATTCTGCTCTGATCCAGAGCCGTTTACTGACGGGAGGAGAGCTCCGACATCACTTTGTAACTTTTGGGATTTATGTTCACTCCTGTTTATCAGCCTGACTGCAGCAGTGATCCACAGAGGTGACCTCCATTGGCAATGTGCTTTATTTCATGAATGTTACGTTACAGCCTAAGTGTGTGCCGTTGATCAGAAGCTTATGGCAAATGTACTGAAGTAATGTCTGTTTGGGGTGAACAAACACAATGATCACACCAGTGCAAGTAGGTGGTGAACACACCACTGAACAACCACCACTGCTGATGAAAATCTACCCGATGTGACTCAGACGAGGTAATGATTTTAAGTTTTCTTCACGTCACGTTCAGTCTCGTACTCTGACTTCCTCCCTCCCTCTCTGACTCTCTCCAGAAGTTATAGCGACAGGCGACCAGATGAAACGCACCGTTACCTTGAGTTTGAACATTGAACATTGTGGCTAATGTAAGTACACAACTCAACAACATATGGAACAAAGGTGGAGTTGATTCTTACGTATGACATCTTTAAGGAGTGGTCCCTGTTCTGTTGTTCCTTTAAGTTAGTATTTGTAATCTATTCCTATTTGCTCACCTACTGTATATAAAACATTTGCTGGATAATAATTTATAATAATAAGGTGCATTAAACACAACTATGAGGTAGAGAATCATGCCTCCAGAACCCAGCTGATATTTCCTCTGGGACGACCCCGAACCATCAACCTTCATTCACCCGAACAGGATGGGTTCGACTCTCCCGACTCACCATGAAGAACTGGCAGAGGGTGATGTGAGGGAAAATGTTGTGGGCTTTGTTTTTGCCGCAGGTGACCCGGCTCTGCTGCCAGAAGTGCGAGAGCTGGTTCTGCAGGGGTCCGCTGGGTCGCAGGTAGAGGACGAACTCTCTGGGCAGAGGGTCGTCCAGGAACGGGTCGTCCACGTGGGAGAAGAGCCTGAGGCAGAAGGGTGGGGGGGAGGGAGAGGTGAATACATTTGCAGGTCTGCTGTGCTGCCATGACAGTGTTCATAAGATGCCTTTATTTTCATGTTTGCTCTTTTATAATCGTAATGTTTCCAGATCTGAACAGATTCTGACACTAAACACTGCTGGCTCGTTCGCTGCTGACATCGCTGTCCCTCTGCAGCGATGACTCAGCACTTCCGCCTTCATTTAACATTTCACATCTTTTTTTTTTTTTTTTTTGCTCAAGGGCCGTGGCTAATGATTCTATCGATGAATCTGTCAAGCACTTCCTGGATTCAATGTTCAGTTGTTTGATCTATAACGTGTCAGGAAATTGCGAAAAATGTTCCAAAAGCCCAAGATCTTTTATTTTTTTTTAACCAATATAATAGTTGACATCCAATCTATGAATTGTTGCAGCTCCTATATTGATGTTCTGTGTTCAGCAGGGCTTCTTCTTACGCAGCGTGTGGCGAATAGCACTGCATTTCCTCTTTGTTGCTTTTGGTGCTCACACATGTTCAGCGAATCTGGAGTCGAGCAATTTCACAAAACTCTTTTTTTTCCTAGTGCAATGATGATTTCATTTGTTGCAATTATCCCCCAAAGATAAGAGGATAGAAGCTGCCGGCTGAACACCACGTTGCTGACGCCTTCCTGCAGCAGAGGGCAGTGTAACACACGCTTTGCCCGCCTTGTGATTGTGTATATGTGAACACTCGTCTGTTGTTTGAACTCACCAGTCACATGCTGCCTGCACACTCCGACCTCCTGTTGACACCAGGGCCTTCAGTCTGTGAAAGAACACCAGAAAAAATGGGATTAAATGATGTTCTCAACAACACCGAGAGGTTCACCGACATGTCACTGATCTGTGTTGTGAGACGGGTGTACTGACTGTCAGAACAGTCAGTACAGTGTGACAGTGAGACAGGCAGGGTGGTGACCTCCGAACACACTCATCTTGTTCTCTGTGCAGGAGTTTGTATCCTCGGGAGTTTTCCGGCAGCGGATGGCAAATAAAAGTGTTTTGCATCCACACACACACACACACACACACACACACACACACACACACACACACACACACACCTGTGTGGAAACTCTGACTCTGTAAACAGTCAGAGATTCAATCGAGGGCTTTAAAGGAGCGAGGAAATAATGTGGAAAAGGCTGAAAAGTTGTTGACTGAACACTGAACAGGACTGCTGGGGGAGCCGGGTACAAACAATGTCAGTGGAAAAAGAAAAAAACTGGTGAATTATTCAGCGTTTTCCCGGTTCGAGCGGCTGAAGTGAACATCTCGACAGAAATACGGCAGACGTGGAAATATATTTTCTCCTCACTGGTGGGGTCTCAGAGAAGGCTGGCAGTGGTGGGAATAACCGAGTAAATATTCTGTCTGTGCTGAAACCACCTGAAAATGCTTCTGTGTGCACTTTTTTATCCAAACATTTGTTCAAGTGCTGCGTAGAGGTCGACCGAGTTTTAAAGGCCGATATAATAATGATAGTTGGGAGAAGGAAAAAGCTGATAGCTGATTATTGGCCGATAAAAAAACTATATATATACTTAAAATGAAGATTTTTTGTTGGTGAAAGCTGGACAGGTACAACACAGTCATCTATATTCATATTTTAAATGTTTTTACACTATTCAAATGGAACAATCTTTGGTATTAACTTTATTAGAACTGTCGAGCTGAACATTAGGGCCCTCTCTCTCTCTCGCTTTGTAACGTTCGTAAAGTCGAGCAGCTTTAGATATGTGCAGGACACCGGCTTTGATTTGAGTTGAAAAGCTGGCAGTAGCTGTTTGATATCAAGGCAACGTGTGATTTAGTGGATTACATCTTAGTAAGATACTTAGTAAGTACAGTATAAGGTAACGTAACATTAACAGAATGGCTTCTGTTCCGGCCTGCCAGGCTGCCTTCAGGGCCCTGTCCCCATCGTGGACAAGGTGACGGTGTGGCGTTATATATTCAAGACTAGATAAACTGCAAACAGATCAGATGAGAGAGGTCCGGTATGGTCTGCTATGTGAGACTAGATGTGACTTGAACGCCACAGCTGTCAGAGTCCGGTAAATCAGCTGTTCCAAAATGTAGCGGTACCCCGATACCGCAAGGATTTAATGGTAGATTTTGCTGTGTTTTCCTCAAACATCTGCTAGCTTTGCCGGATTTGTATTAAAAATACAGCCAAATCTACTGCACTCGGTAATCGACTCGTCAGGGCTTCCCCACACAGGCAGGCTGCTGGAGGAGAGGGTGAGTTGTGCTGTGTTTTTAATACAAATCCGGCAAAGCTAGCAGATGTTTGATGCTTCGTACTGTGTGCTGGGACTGGACATGTACTGTTGCTGAAGTTTGGTGCTGTTCTCACCATTAATTGTGACTTTTTGATGGCGGTTTCTAGTTGGAGACATAAGCGGCAGTGTGTTGTTTTCGTGCGGTCTTTTCTGAAGTTGCTAAAACTAGCTAAGCTAGCAGTCAGCAAACTTGACCTCTCGAGGGGGAGTCTTACTCGGTGTCAAGGTGTGTTAGACCATGGATTAATTTACACCAGAATATCCCTTTAAGGTCTGTGGCACATGTGTGGCTGCTGCATGTCTGACGTTAACGTACTGCAGATACTGTCTGTGTCAGGTCGTTTGCTTCACATCAGGAGGGAGAGGGAGAGTAAGAGGATTTAGATATTTTCAGCAGAAGTGGCCCTCAAATGATGATGACTGACTCAAAGTAACCTCCTTGCGAAATGGCCACGTACTCCCCTCGAGGTCGCTGGAGGCTGCGGGGCCATCGGCAACTGTCAGTTTGTACTGTTTAATAGTTTGTAAAAGGTCCTATCAGCACCTATAGCAGTACACCGATATAATTTCATGATCATGACATGAGCCTGTGTATGGTGTTAGATTTTGGATATCATTCTCTGGTGATCTGACACAAGTGCTGTCTCCTCCCGGTTTTAAAGGCTCATTACAGTGAAGTGATGTTACTTTCTGAACTTACCAGACTGTTCTACTTGTTCAAATACTTGTCTTCACCACATTTTATCCACATCACTGATGATTATCGATTAGAAATCTTATTGTGTTCATACTGAAAGTACCAACAGACCCCACAATATTGTTGAAATATCGATATTGAGGTAAAAGTCAAAAAGTATCGAGATATTTGATTTTTTTCCCAGTCCTATGAATCCAAAAGCATTTGTAAAGCACTTTCATGGAGATTTGTGAGTTATGCTTTCACTTTAATGAGTGTAGATTTATTCACTTTAACATCTACATAACCAATCAATACCAACATCACACCAGGCACGTCTCTACGTTTGTAAGCAGACTGTGTAGAATTCATTTTACAGCTGCTTTGAATGATTCTGATCTTGGGGAGCAAACGTGTAGCTAATTGATCTGGAGTTTAGTATTTTTATGTCCACCTTATTAACTGAGTCCACAATTTACTCTTTTTGTAGCTCTGTTTTCATGGTAGCTGTTCAGACAGCCACCGTAGCTTCTACTTTTGTTCTTACAGAAAACATTTGGACTTTTGCGAGCAGGAAGCTCCCTGCTCTAATCATCCCCATTAGCATCATTACCATGTAAGTGGAGGTCAGACCAATCACATCCACCGCCGTGTCGTAACGCCACTGAATAATACAGAGGGGCATTTTAATAATTCAACAATCATAACCACATGTGTTTCAGACTCCACACTCTGACAGGGCTGCGTTCACGCTCGGTCGGACACGTTTTTACTTGGAACCGTGCGCAAATGTGCCGTGGCTTGGGGCCAGATGATGTCATGGCACGGAGCGTACTTACGACACTTCTGTCTCGCGTCTCTGGTGGATTGCCGCAACATTTCATGCAGTGTGGTAACTCCGGCAGATACATCTCGGATGAGTGTGACAACAGCAGCCCTGCAGCTGGCCAGAGGCAGCGTCTGATGCAAACTACAGTCTGTTAGTTTGGTTTTCCAATGAAATGTCCCCATTTCAAGGTCACAACCCTTTCACCCTTTTCTTTGAGGCAGGATATTTTTAATCTCTCTTTTAATCTCACTTTTTGATCTGAAAGGTCAGAGCGTGTCCGTGAGTAATTGAAAATGTACATGTGGCTATAATTGTGCATCACTACCAGGAACTGGGAGAGACACGTATGAGGCAAGCAGAACGAAATGGATCACAAGTCAGAGGAAGCGTCGGTTCCTTGTAGCGTCCCAGAGCGGCGTGGAGGATGATACGTAGCCTGTGTGGGCAGCAGGACGTTAGCATCGATTCCCCTCACGAGAAGGAATCTGATGACTCCTCGTAACCACACCTACGGACTCACAGCGACTGGTGAAAGAGGTGTTCGCCGTCTGAAGCGTATTGTTTCTCCTCCTCGCTGTGCTCGGGAGGATTTCCTGCTCTCAGCTACATGTCCACTGAACAACTCCTGAGGGCGATCGGTCAAGAAGTCAGAGAACGGGTTCAGTGTGAGCGCTGAATGAGCAGCTTTTACCATTTGAAGATGTTGAAATCCTGATTACACAGAACCGACGAGGCCGGAGTTAATTCTTTTGTACGGTTTGTGCCGCATTAACGGAGATCAGAGAGCGGTTTCAAAGAAAGAAGCGGAGAGAACGGTGATTTATCTGCTCGCTGCCTCCGTCCCTACCTCAGCATCACCTGGAGGCCGGGCTGATCAGCAGATCAGATGATTCAGAACCTAATTAGCCGACACTCAGAAGATAAGAGCTCCTGCATGCTGATGTGCTTTTCATCTCCGGGGAGCGAAGCGGCTTCAGCACGCCGTCGCACGTTGCTCCTGTGGGACGGGACGGGTGCAGGTGTGCGCCTGGATACGTGTATTCACGACTGCATGCCGACAGCGTGTTAGGATTAGATTATTACGGCTCTTTGAAGGTGGCTGCTGGGATTGAAGGCCGATGTGTTCTCATCTTGTGCGCCAATAAGGTTTTTTTTTATCATTTGTCCGTTCAAAAAAAGCTGACTGATTGTTGCTGTTGAATACTTTTTGACAATGGATGATATTACTTACAATGAATCATACAGATATGTGTAATGCAGGAAATGATCAGGTCTATTTTAGCTGATTATTTGAGTCCACTGACACGCTCTCGCCGAGTCTCGCAGCAGTCCTGCTTCCAGGAGCAGCGACACGTTTTTCTGTTAACCCGCTGTGATAAAATACAAGTTTCCTGCCCAGCAGACCAACACACACACACACAGCTGCTGGCTGATCAGCACGGTTTAGCAGCTAAGCGGCGAGATGTTCCTCCTCAGCAGATGGTGATCAGATTAGGTTTCAGAAGTGCCAAAGGGGGTCGGACCTTTACATTCTCTATGTGAGATAAGATTTAAACAATACACTTGATACATTACATTTACAATACGTTTTTCTCCACTTTGTTGATTAGTTTTAAATGATTGAAAAAGAAAGAAGAGAGTTATTAAACAGATGAATAACTCAGTCATATATAGTCGCACTGAGGTGTGTGTTCCTCTGCACTGTAGGGCCAAAACTAAACTGCTGATGCAGCTTTAAACAGTCAGTTTTAACCAGTTTGCTCATATATTCCTGCTGTATATATTAAAAAACATGCTCTCATATTAATTATTTAAAATGGTATGATTAGACACATCTGCATGCTATCTTTATTGCTGATGTAGTGTGTATCTGACACTGCTCAGCACAGTCTTTAGTGTTCACACAGCAAGATTCAGTCCCGTCTGCATGTGTGTTGAATGTCAGTGCTGTGGCCACCCTCCGGACACTGATGTCACTATAATCACTGTAATATCGTAAAAAGAAATATAAAGAAAATACACAATACATGTTGTTATCAATACATTGTGTGTTGAAAAGGGACATAAAAGTGTTTGACAGATATCTGAATCGGAATCAGGAGGGTCATTCCATGAAATCGGTGCCTTTTCAACTTTGAAAAGTTAAAATTTAAATTATATTTAATTGCTATTTCTTCAGTAGCCAGGAATTAAAGACAGTTTAACCCTTGGATGCATGACCTACCAATACCTACACTCTTCCATGAGTGGGGTCAAAAATGACCCCAATTAGAATCAATGCGTTTTTGCAGTAAACTTAAGAAATTCCTTAAATTTTGGTTAAAGATGATGATTTTCATCATATTTTGGTCAACAAAAGAGTTATTTAATTAAAGAACTTGTTCATTTAACACTTTTTATTCACATTCAATCAAAAACAATCAATCAATCAATCAGGTATCAAAATCCATTGTGTGTCCGTCTGTCTATTACTATTGTTATGTATTGTAATTGTATGTTATAGAGGACAAACAGAGAATTCATAGGCCCGGGGACCATAACACTGTCCATGCATAATACACACACACACAGACGCACACTCGCTCTCTCTCACTCACACACACACATACACACACACACACACACACACCCTCACACACACACACACACACACACCATTGAATAATCAATAATCGTGTAGTAGGCTACCTAACGGGTTAGCTTTTATTACAAGGAAGTTATAAATATAGTTTCACTCTCTACACAACAAATGCAGCAATGTTAGCTACTTTACTAAACTAGCTAACATTAAAGTACTAACATTACTTTATAGTAATACACAAGTAATACACTAGTGTTAGCTAACACTGTTAGTAACACTAGTGTGCAGTAATGTTAAACTAGCTAACATTACAGTATGACATTACTTTGTAGTTAGCTAACTAGTGCCTACTAGTTAGCTAACACCAGTTAGCTAACTAATAGGCACATGTCCATGTCCACAAGTCCATGACTTTTCTGTGACAGAGTATAACGCTAGTTGTCATCAAATAAGCCTACTTTGTTGTTAGCTAACTTAGCTAACAACAAAGTAGGCTTATTTGATGACAACTAGCGTTATACTCTATCACAGAAAAGTCATGGATGTGGAAAATAAGTTCATAAATGAAGATATTACTTAAATGTATTATGACCTCCTTGGTGATGAGACTGCTGACATGTGTAAGTAGGATGCCTACTGACAGTCAGAGTTGATGAGATTCCATAAGAAATGCTTGGGGTCATTTTTGACCCCACTTATGGAAGAGTGGGGTAGTGATACAAAAACTGCGATTTCTTTAAATTAATGATTTTTTTAAAAAAAATGCAAATGGCCTCATGTCACAAACATGTTTTATGAGGAATACCTGGAATATGAAAATATACAAACTTTTAATTTAAAAGATATGGAAGAATAACAACCTCTGGGGTCATTTTTGACCCCACTTATGCATCTAAGGGTTAAAATGACAAGAAATGATATTGTGCCATCTCAGCTATGGAATTTCATATTTTATAACTGTTTTAGTCAAGTCCTGCTACTGGAAAGGTAACAGGGTTGACAGTAACAGGGTTGACCATTTCAAGCTAATTTGCCCATTGCTAGCTAAAACAAATGTTAGCTAAAGCACATGCTATGTACTTTGAAAGGAAATGACATGTACATATTGATTATATTAGGAGAAATAAACAAAATAGGCACCGATTTCATGGAATGACCCAGGAACACTTTATTGATCCCTGAGGGGAAATTGATCCGTTACAGGTTTAAATTAAAAAATAAAATACCAGGAATTTAGAAAAGGCGAGCATGTTGTGGATTCAGCCCGTTAGCCTGGGGATGATTCACTGTTAGGTCGGAGGCCTTCATGAGACACTCGACCCTTCCCCAGTGAATCAGCATGCAGATCTGACGGAGCTCCAGTCACTCCGCTGAATACGATCATCACATCAGCAGTGTCCCAGTCTGCTTTTTGTTCACACCGCAACTCGTTTCGGAAGGTCAAAGCAACACCCGGGTCGCACACGTGATGCAAACGGTGTAAAGCGGGCGGGGACAGCCCTGCGCTTCTGTGCAGCCTCACCACAGCCAGCTCAGTCAGCAGCAGCAGACGCGACCACAGCGGAGACGGGCTGAGAGTCAGCGCAGGGTGCTCCGCAGGTGGAGGCCTACATACCATCCAGTGTGTGTGTGTGTGTGTGTGTGTGAGAGAATCAGAAAGGAGGAGGAGGAGGAGGGTGAGAGGCGGCGGCTGAAGGGAGGACCTTAAACCACTTCAACACACACCCCGACACACACACACACACACACACACACACACACAGAGTAAACGGAGCCAGAGATAAAGGAACACCAGGCCAAACACTCAGCATCAGCGACTGAGACGGGCTTCAAGACCATGATGAAGAAATGAAAAAGGAGAAGTGGGTCCTGTGACACATATGATATATAATGTGTCACCGTGTTAGAGCGTCACTTACTGTAACAAACTCGCTCAAATGTCAGTTTAGTTCGTTCACATCAGACATGTGAAGAGGAGACCGCCGCTCGGTCCACTCCGCTCAGGAGGTGACGGCCTTGTTCCTCAGCGACAGCGTTTTCCACCACGTAGATAAAGAGCGTCACCGCACATCAATCAATCTGACATCACGACCACAGCAGAGGCTGTTAGTCAGTCAGTCACAGCAGACCTGAAGATTTTTTTTGTTACTTGTTTGTCATGACAAATGTAGAGCTCAGCAGAGAAGATGCAGCACGGGTGTAACAAAAAGCTGCTGTAAGACTTCAGAGGCCTTCGCAGTCCAGCAGCACACATCGTCCCGTAGACGGCCGAGAGAGGCGGGAAGGTCGCATCTTTCTTTCAGTCTGCTCACATGCAGCCAATAAACAGTGATTAATATGTGAACTGCTACAAATCAGACACACTTTCCCTTCAGAGTGGTGAGCTCGACAGGAGGAGCAGCGGGAGCTAAGGGTGGCCGGGGGGGTTATCAAACAGTCAGCCGTGACTCAGTTCGATGGAGCGCGGCGAATGGTTAATCCTCCCTCTGGAACTCCAGAAGTCGACCGGAGCGGGATTAGATGAGCGTGCAGTTTCATGTCGACGACGAGGTGGAGACGGGCCAGGCGAGGAGCTGCTGCGCCGTAGACGGATAATTACACAATTTATTTAACAGCATCGGGCCATGACTAGAAACTCATCGTCAAAACATTCTCAGAATGATAAAGTTATGACCGGCCCCCCACCGCCCACACCAAGAGTCACCACTGTGGTTTAGCTTGTTAACACGCGGGCTGATGAGTCGAATCAGCACCCAAGAGCGAATCTGCTGACACACGGCAAACTGAAAATGTCAGTAAAAGGTAATCCTAAAGCTCAGAGGCTTCACACTACCAACATGGCGTCCAGGCAAACGTATTTACAACATGTAAGATGTGTGCAGCCTTCCAGGAAGTGACAGACAAACAAGACTTCTCCGGCCTCCGTCTGTGACTCCACACTCAGAAACACTTAGTGAGACGAATACAAGTGTCAAATGCGTGAAAAACACTTGAATGATTCTCAGGACCTCCGGGACGAAGCCAACACGAGTCACGACTGGATATTTGTGGCTGCGCTGTCCTCCTGTTACGTGAAAAGCAAACACTGCATTCCACGGTAAGGCCCTCGCATGTGGTGGCGGCGGCGTCTCGGTTTCGCAGACGCCTCGCTGCGTCGAGACCCCGTTCGACTTTCAGTCGCATCGTGATGCTGCACGAGAGGATCCTGCAGAATCACATCGGGCGTCGAGCTCACAGGCTCACACACAACTGACACAACCACACACTCTTCATCAGTCCAAAATCCAGAGCTCGTACGAGCGACTCCTGCTCGGAGCAAACACACTTGTCAGGGAGCTGAGGGGTATTTATGTTGAGGACGGAGCCAAAATTCCTCCACAACACTGTGAGCAGCTACTGGTGTTCAGTGTTCAGTGGCACTCACTGCTGCTTAATGTGGTGGAACCAGGCGGTGCTTCATCACACGGGGACGCCTGCTGCTGTATAACTCGCCTTAACAAATCATCTGAGGACCGGCGGTGCACAGCAAACTTCAAACCACATGTGATGGTTCTCCGTTTCGCTGCTGATGCTGTAAGAAAACCACCACTGAGGAGAAATTCAGGCGACCACACGGACGAGCTGCAGGTGGTTTGGTTATAACATCGAGGGTCGCCAGAATAAAACGCTGGCACCGAACGTTTCTGCAAACCACCGACACATTCACGTTCGTACACATCATCGGCCACGTACCGCATTTACACTTCAACAAAACGTGTCACGTCACATTAAGCGTTTATTATTTTTAAAAAATGTTTTTGGCCTTTGTGTGGCTTTATTGATAGCACAGCTTCAGAGAGATAACAGGAAACAGGATGAGAGAGAGAGGGGGGTGACACACAAAGACCATGTGGGTTCTGTGACTAAACCTAACCAGGGAATAAGCATCTTCACAAGATGAACCGTAAGAACATGTGAAGGTTCAACCTCTCCGGTGTTCTGCTGAAAATATTTATTCTGGCGTCTGGGTCAGGCAGAGATATCCTGACACTTACATGCTACGATGAGAAAAAGAAAGTTTAAAGCGATTGAGTTAATCAGTGAATTGAGCTTTGCTCCTCATGTTCGATGGGTTTATTTCTGCCTGCAGTGTCGTTGAGGGGATCCACCAACTCACTGCAACGAACAGGGTTCACTGGTACTTAGATTTAAAGTTACTCTTTTTCTTCTAGTACCTGTTCCTGAATCACGACTTAAAAATAACCAGAGCAGAAAAAAAAAAAAAAACCTGACAGAACGTATATTTTTGGATTCCCCTCGACAGCTCACATTTCCTCTCTGTGCTGCTGCCTCTCAGGGTTTCCACGGCTGTGGGTAGCTGTTTCATAAGGCGAGTCCTGAGCTGAGTCAAACCCGTCGATTAGAGGCTCGCGGGGACCGGAGGAGGATCCCTTGTAAGCACTCCTCTTCTGGAGCAAACTGATTTTTTTTCAGTTTGAAGAAATCAAACGCAGCGTGTTTAGCAGAAGCTGGTGGCGGAGCAGACGGGCCTGAGGTCTGCTGATTAAAGCAGGCAGAGATCAGCTCGGCCTGCTGGGAGCAGAGCTGCCGCACCAAAAGCCTCAAAGGCCGGCTCCTCGCCACTCCCTCCGTCCCTCGTGACGAACGCTCGGCTCGGTTTAACGCCGCAGAAGTCGTTCACGGCATGAAATCCGGCTGTCAACAGAAACGTCCTCAGAACCGTCATTACTTTGGTGAATTCACTCTGGTCTGTACAGAAACTCTCAGAAAAGCACCAGAAGAACACTTGAAGATTTCAATCATATGATTTAGAAAAGCCACCAGCTTGGCCGAGCGCTGCTTTGTGTTAGAGGTCAACCCTGTTACCAAAACGCTCCGTTCACTATAAACTGAAGCTACAAATTATGGAGCAGGAAATGACAGAGCGACATCAAAGCACAATGAGCTAGCGTTCATGCTAACGTCAACCGATCAGTGTGGTCTTCTCAGACTGACTGCTGCTGCTGCTGGTGACCCATTTGTGTCTCAATCTATATTTTAGTCACCTTCATGTTAAATTCCAACACGCCTGCGTCATTTTGTAACTCTGTGTCAGCACGACAGAGCCTCCCGAACAGGACGGTTACGGTGGTGTGTCATCAGACCCGGTCGGACCAGAAGATTAACATCAATTTTATCTAACGACTAATTAGCCTAGCTTAGCTTAAGGAGTGACAGCAGGGAGAGACTGTCGCTGTAACCCAGAGCTGAGCCGCCCTCGATCAGCTCCGACAGAAAGTCTCTGGTTTTCCTTTCATTTTTCATATTTTATTCATTCAGTTAGAAGTTGAAATGTATTTTCTGTAAAAGAGATTTTCTTACATGAAGGTCTGACGCTGTAAGTCTGCTCCCCGCTGCCACACATTCACGTCTGGAGATTCATCAGATACATACTGAATGATTCATGCTGTGTACTTACACATTTATTCATTCATTTGGTTATTATGGAGATAGATATGCACTTAATCTTTTATGTACTTACATATTTATTCATTTTTTCTGTTATTCGTTTTCCTGAAATAGTGAAAGCTGAGGAGACTGATACACACTGTGGATGATCCAAACCAGTTTTACAGCCCAGGTTACATCAGCTGTAACCAAACCAAGTCTCATCCAGTAAAGGTGGGTGACAGTGACCGGTAAAGTAAAAAGTAAAAGAATAAAGATGTTAGTTGTTGACCTCCAGTTTTCTATGATTTTTTTTATTTTCTATGACGTTTTGAACATTTACTTAGAATTTTGAGAATGAAAGATTAAAGACACAGTAACTGGCGGATGAATGGACAGTGAGAATAACTCCCAGTATCTGCTACGGCTATCAGAACGGTATTAACAGGCCAGTATCGGCTCCACTCCGGTGGCGAGCACTCCCTGCGTTCCCATGATAGAACGACCGCTGCGCAGCTGTTCCACAGCCCCAACAAAAGCTCTCAGAGGCTCTCCACCTGCGAGCAGACGGAGCCGTGTGGGCTGAGAGCTGACCGGATAAAAGGCCTTTGTAGGGGGAAACGTCCCTGGATGATGATTTTTCCTCATCAGTAAAGAAAATAGCGCTGAAACAGTCAAACTAAATACAGGCTGTTGAGAGCAGCGCTGGTTTTACTCGAGCTCACATCGAGGCCCTCCAGCTCGCCACATCTGCAACGAGTCAAACTCGGTTTTTAACACTACATAACATGCAGACATTTAAGTCATTTTCTAGATAAGGTACAGTTCTGCTTTTTGTAAAAAAAAAATATATCTATATATACAGTGACATGCAGTAGTTCCTTATTAACACATGCAGAGTCAATCCTTCATCTGAAAGGCTTTTATTGTGAGAAAACCACTCGCCCACTCTCGCCCACAGACATGTGAAAGCAAGTTTTCCAACCGTAGAGAGTCCTGTGTTAACTGCTCGCCTCACAGAGACAGGAAGAGAAACAGACAAGGCAGCGCGCAACACGCCCACGCAACACAACACAACAGTGCTCAGGCCCGAGCATCGCACAGCACTAATGTTTGGCTCCAAGTGCGTTTGTGCCGCGGCCCGACACACGACGGGCTTTCAGAATAAACAAGGCGCAAACAAGCTTTACACTGAAAGACACAGGAAGTGGGCTCCGAGGTCAGACGGTGTACGTGTTCTGGTTTCGCAGGTTTACAGAAAAAAAAGGCCCTTCTCTCAAAATGATCAGTTTAACATCTCAGCGAGTGTTCATACGTAATTATAGATAAAATAGTTTGCTATGTAGGACTGCTGTAGACGTGTGGAGCTCGCAGCAGCTGTACTGAGTCCACAACCCGAAGATATTCAGTTTACTGTCGCAGAGGAGGAAAGAAACCAGAAAATATTCACATTCAACAAGCTGAAACCAAAGAATCCGGACTTCTTCTTCTTAACACACTACTGAAAACAATGGATCAATTCTCCTGCCACTGTTTCGGACTAAAGGAAAATAACCTCGGTTGGTAAAATACTGGCAGAACACAAAGAAATGAAAGAATCCCTTTTTTTAAAATTTTTTTTACTCTATAATCGATACATTTAGCATTTTTATGGGAGTGTCTGGATTTTGAGTGAGGACATGTATTCAGTATTCAGTGTCCGAGAGTCACTGGAACATTACAGATAGTGTCCTCGGCCTTTTGGTTAGCCTGGTTGTTATTTAGCTAACGGAGTCAGCAAAACACATCCCTAAGGATCGCATGGAGAAGTTAATATGTAACACACAGTGACTACTGTATGTCAGGAACCTTGACATTAATGAGCTACTTCTACTACTACTACTTCATATCAAACATGGATTTGCTGCTGCTGCACAGCTTCTCCTCTTTACATATCGTTTTAAATGCTTAAATCAAAACCGGACGGACAAAACTCAAACTGTACAGCACACACGACGGTACGGCACACATCAACTGGCTCACTATCTCTGCAAACTTTATCTCATAAGAAATTAAACAGCAAAAACATTATAATTATTCATTTCTGAAGTTATTATTTTTGGAAAAGCCCAACTGAACCTTACAGCAGGTGCATAATAAACCTCTGGTAACTGCTGATGGATGATTTGGCTGACGTTTTAATGGCTCGAATGATAAACCTAACCTATGAAATATTATTTCCACTGTTTTCTTTCACTCACACATCAGGTATTCTGCCTCAGGTCTGGTACTGAGACCATCATGGAGCTCTGTGACTCACTGTTAAAAGGAACTCAGAGCGCCCGGGGTTACCTTTGAGCCCACACCTTTAATCATTCACTTTCCACAACCCCGAAATGTTCCGTAAGAAATCAATTCGCGATTGACGTTTTAATATCCTTCTGTCAATCACAGATGTGTCATAAAGACCTACATATTTAAATTAAAACCTTAGAGACTCATAGCAGTGTTAGGGGGTTCAGAGACATCCTGTATGTAGAATGTTTAATTTTCCACATTGAAACAGATCATCATGAAACTATCTATAAGAATCCATTACATTAGAAAGAGTTATAAATACTAAACCTGTTTATTGATTTAGGCTGGAGTCTCTCCCTCCTGCTATAAGACACACTGAGTGTACAGCACAGTCGTCAGGCTGCAGAGTGGACCGTTCAGCGCAGCAGCTTGGTGCTCTGCTCCGGCCCCGGTGAGACCCGGAGCCGGCTACGCCTGTCCGTCCTCTGCTTCGTGTCGCAGCTGTGAGCAGGCAACAGTTCAGAGCATGTTAACGTTTAAAACGAAACTGATCCCTGACAGTCGGCGCGGAGGCTGCGCGTTTTAAACTTGGAACAGTTTAACGAGCACAAACAGAAAGTAGTAAGCAGTTGTCGGGGACAGTTGTCTTCCCGTCCTCTGCATTGTCAGACTGCTGCTGGACCGAACACAGAGGCCCAACAGGCCCCATGCACCAACACCCCGACTGCACCCACACAGCTGATGCACGGGCTTCATGTTGGGCTTCTGTCAAACATGAGAGCCGGCCAGTCCGCTCAGCTTTGACGGACGTGACTCCGGTTGACTATTCACATCTTCACATCACACACATGTCACATCGACTGACCGCCCTCAGCCTGAGCCGCACGTACGACAACATCTGATCGCACTCAGATTCAGATTAAACACATGAATACGTTTTGCTCTCTGTTGGTTTCAGGCTGTTTATCAGCTGTCCGGCATTCACACCGACCACAAATGGGCCCACCCATGTAAGAGGAAACACACACACACGCACGCACGCACACACACACACACACCACCCCCTCACGGGAAGCCTCGTTCAGCTGAGCAGCTCTGTCACTGTGGGAAATCCCATGGCTCCGTGTCCTCTGACTGCATGCGTCCTCACACTTCCTGTTTACAAACACACACACACACACACACACACACACACACACATACACGCACACGCGCGCTGTAGAAAAGTACATGTTGCTGTGTGAAGAGAGAGAGCTCGGTGAGCCACAGTATCCAGAGGTGATTCTGCTCCTCTCGCTGTTCCACCGACTCACAGAGGAAGAGGAGGAAACGTCTCAACGTGTCCGTCCTCGCCGCAGCGCGAGGCCACGTGAGTCGTTTCATCACAGGGAGATTTCTGTCTTCTCATATTGTTCCTGGCAGGAAACGGTATAACTGATCAAGTTATGACAACAACAAAAAAAACTACGATCAGAGAAAAGCCTGAAAACGAATGATTATAATGATTTTGTGTTGCACCATTTTTAAATCTCCCCCGTGAAATGGGACAACCATCAACACCCTCATACATCTTCAGGAGACATATTCATGTAAACTGACCAGGCATTTCCAGTAATCAGCTGTGGTGATTTCTGTTGTGTTGCTGTGCCGACCCTGGTATCATCATAATGTCATTTACCAATTCATTCACAGCCTCACCCTGTCAGTCCACCCATCGGGTACAAAAGAACACCGCTAACAAACCACTGGCCGGTAACGGTGCTTCATAAGCTAACGTTAGCGACCCGTGCTCCTGCACTGCTGGACTTCAGTTACATTACAGGCTTCATGTGTCAATGCAACACTGAAACACGTCAAAATGCACAAATCAGCAATTGCAATGTAACGTTAGCTCGCTAGCTAGTTAGCTAAAGTTGCATCAGCAAACTAGTACAGTTGTGTTATGCTTGTAAGGACCATCATATATATATATATATATATATATATATATATATATATATATATATATATATATATATATATATATATATATATATATATATATATACATACATACATACATATATAGGACAGAGAGTTCTTATAACCCTCAGTTTGAAGTGAGCCCCTGAACTCCTCTGTTAGGAGGGCCATGTAGCCCCAACACATTTTTAATACAAATCCGGCTAAGCTAGCAGATGTTTGATGCTTCGTACTGTGTGCTGGGACTGTACATGTACTGTTGCTGAAGTTTGGTGCTGTTCTCACCATTAATTGTGGCTTTTTGATGGCGGTTTCTAGTTGGAGACATAAGCTGCAGTGTATTGTTTTTGTGCGGTCTTTTCTGAGGTTGCTAAAACTAGCTAAGCTAGCGGTCTGCAAACTTGACCTCTCGAGGGGGAGTCTTACTCGGTGTCAAGGTGTGTTAGACCATGGATTAAACTTACACCGGAATATCCCTTTAAGGTACCACTTTTTCTAATAAGCCATCCATTATAAAGGTTTTATATGTTGCAAGTAATTACCAAATTATCAATGTTTCATAATTCAGATGAAGTCACTTCAGCTCACTCCGTCAGAACTGGACGGTCGTCAGCGGTCGGCCTGATCTCACCGGGGGGCTTTTTGCTTTTAAAATCTGCACAGGTCACGAGTGAGTCTGAAAAACAGTGAGCAACGTGTGCGCTAGAACAAAATCAGGAAGCGTCACTTTCACCTAAAATAACTTATTGTGACCTAAATCTATTCATGTTATTTACCCTAACCTGAACCCAAAAGCTGAGCTCATATAAAAAAGAAATAGGTCTGTGCTAATTACATGAAAATCTAAATGTAAGACTGAGAATAATAACTGTGTCAGCACTGTTTCTTCTGTAAATGCATCCAGTCCTCATGGAGCTCATGCTATCAGCCTCAGAACCAGCAGAGTCGGCGTGCGTGCCCCGGTGTGGTGAACGGGTGCCTTCTCATGGCCGCCCCTGAGCTGCCTCAGCTCCGGCTGTGCTGGCAGCAGTGTGTGTTTGTTCTCAGAGACGGAGCCAGCATTGTGATGCGCGGCGGACGGACGGGAATACAAACTTCCGTCCTCACAATAATAGCACTGATAATCTTTTTCCTGTGTTACTGTACATTGTTCCAGAGAAGCGACCAGACAAAAGCACCCACACACACCCACACACACACACACACACACACACACACACACACACACCACTCTTCAGCTCAGACTGGTGACTTCAGATCAGGCCAAGTCCCCGTACAGATATGTTTGGATTTAAGCTGCTGTTGACTTATATATTGTTCCACTTGTGCATCACTTTTAAATATGCTTTCATCCAGAATCTTCCTCTCTGCCTCCTTGGCAGATTTTATTGGCTGGGATGTTCACAGTCACACTAACACCATAACTGTACAGATTAAATCATGGATGCATTTCTGGACGGATGATTGCGTTAAGTGCTCAGGGATGTACATGTCACACTTCACACGACATGACCTCTGCATATCAACCACACTATACAGTTTATTATATAAAATAATATGCTGTCACACTCACAGTGTGGAGGCCCAAAGTGTAAATCAACCTTGTTGTAACGAATATGAATTCATTATAGAAATTGGTATTTCAAATTTCCTGTTTTAAAAAGTCAGCTCCTTTTATAGTTTTATGATGTTAATCTTTGATACCGTCAACAGTTATTCTGAAGCTACCACATTTAGCCAGTCAGCTGCATTTGTAATATGTTCAAAGAATTATCAGCGTACACTGAATTTACCCTGTAATATATGAAAACACTTTCATTTTTTCACAGTTCTAATACTTGTTTGATGTTGGGCAGATATAGAAGAGACAGTGTCACCAGCAGCGGCTCATGTTAGCACCTCATCACTTTTACTCACTTCATTAATGTGATTCTATATGTATTATTATCTATTTATTTAATATTGAGCACCTTTGGGCTCTATACAGAGGCAGCAAGACATCAATAATGTAGAGTTTTAACCTTCACAAAGATAAGTGTCGCTCTGGTATCGTGTTTATTGCACAATATAACATTCAGATGTGCTTTTCGTGGCTCTGCGGTGAAAATGAGCGCTGCCTGTGGGCCGGCGCTGCCTCCGGGAAATGTTTGTCGAGCTAAAACTCTCATCTGCTCGGTAATAAGAGGAGGTTCAGACTGTTTGTTATTCATGGCGAAATTGAACTCTGGCGTCTTCGGGGAAACAACAGGCATCTTTTCTCGACGCGTTTCTGAGTTGTTTGTCCTCCCAGCTCATTAATCCTAATTGGTCTTTACTGGAGAAAGACGAGAGACACTCCAGCCGCCCAAACCCACAGAGAGCGTTCAGACGACTGATTCGCTCGCTGATTCCAGTCCAATTACCCACACATATTCCTCCGCAGATTAACTGGTTGAGAAGAAGAATCTCATTCATATCGCACTGTTGAAAGCTTGGCTCTGACCTACCAGCCATTTTTTTTCCATCACTGGCAACAACGCTCACATTTCTGAGGTCTCCTGCTTTAAAATATCTGCCAATGTGTGCCCCGGCTCACGTCCAGATATATAATCTGCACTCTGTGATCACAATAAGTCCAGTCACATTCAGAAACAAGCTCAGGTCAGGTTTGATCAAAGCTGAATCATCTTTGTCACTAATGTTGTCACGGCTGACACTGCAGCACACAAAATGAATTTCCATCAGACATGGAGGAACATTAACATTCATTTGGAGTTGTGTTTCTGTCCACCTGATCAAACTTCAATATTCACTTTTTTTTAGCTCCAGTTTGGTCTCCACCAACTCCGGCTCATTAATAAGAATCAGGGGAGCTTCGGCGAAGTCTGAGGATTTTAAGGAACTTTGCTCACCTGGGGGTTCCTCGAGGAACCTTGAACAACTACATTTAGAGGAGAGCTTACTGGAGGGACCTTATTAACAACCTTATCAAAAAGGTTGCTTTTTTTCAAATTGATTAATGATGCTACAGAAAGCAGAAAACTTAATATCCCCTACAGCTGCTTCTTCATACAAATAAAAGCCGGCGATGCAGTTTAGCAAAGCTTTCAAGAAAACCTTCAAATCATCCACATCTTTCATTCATTATTAATCAACTTTTAACAAGGTGATATGAATTATACTGTTTGAGTTATAACCTGTTACACAAAAATGACTGAAGTAGCTGGGGACTTGTTTTAAAACGTAAAAACCAGCCAAAAAAACACACCAAATGTCTCCGTACAGCTCGCCTGCTGCGGTCAAGTCACCAGAAGTCCCCAGATCACAAACTGATCTGAAAAGATGTGATTAACACCCTTTTAAAGCTGAAACCCTCACTGTTGCTGCTAAGCTAAAAGTGTTAGCTTGCACCCCGAAGTGGGTGCGTGAGCGTCGCCCGCCCGTCAGGGGTGTAAATAACGTCTTTTCAGATCAGTTTGTGCTTCCGTGCCATTTCATGTTTTTGACATTTTAGAACAAGTCCCCAGCTACTAGCATGTTTTACTGTAAAAGCTCCAGAAATCTATAGATGTGCCAGTTTCTTCACCAGTCTGTACACAAGCGAGTGGAAATCTCTTCCATCATTCAGTGTTCACGTTAAAAAATGAGCGATGCAGCTTTAAGCTCTCTGAATCGAGCCTCACAATGAATCCAGTCATGAGGTAACAGGTTCAAACGGCTGAAGAGGCTCAGAGGTCCACAGGAGACGGCGTCACACCGTCACAGTTTAGGCTCTCTAGAGATCACAAACAGAACTCGAAGGAAAATGGAGAGAAAAACAAGACTGGAGCTTCATCACATAATTAATGAGAAAACCTGAACTGTTTCTGACGAGGCTTCAACACCAGCTCACACTTCTGAGGTAATCACACGCTGAGGTGGTTTATCTGCCGCTGCGTCTCTTGTGTTAGTTAAACATATAAGAAGCACGTAAAGACAGTAAAGATGTCATGATGACTGTTCAATATCTGACCTTTTCACAATCTCACCATACGAGAGTGAAACCATTACACAGAGCTGCTATTAACTGGAGCGCTAAACACAATTGTTCTTGTCCCATGCGACACACGGAAGCTCGTGCGCAGCTCTAACGGGCCGCGTGTGCTAACTGAAAGACATTAAGGTCACGGCAGATAGAACATGTGTTCGAGGCGCACGCCGTCATGCAACACGGCTCGTTTTCCAATGATAAGCTGCATTCTCAACAGTTCAGGGACTAAAAATAAGTTTAACATACCGGCCTCTGAAACGTGAAAATAAAGGTCGGTAGATGCAGTTCTTCATTTGTTATGTTGTTCCCGTCTGAAAGTCTGTGACTAACAGGGAAATATAGAAAATATGGTGCGCATCAGCTACAACTGCACAGATGAATAATTTAATTTTCATCAGTCAACAGTAAAACAAAGATTATGATATGTAAAGACCAGCATGAATAGCTTAACTATCTCAATGAGAGCTTCAGGGTGTTTCTTTTTTAAATTTTTTTACATTTAATAAAGCAAATAAATCAAATTAACTTCTACTAAAATATAGACAATTTACAGATGTACTATGTCAGACTGATTCAGTTCATAAATAATGTACAACCTATAAAATCTGTCTATATCTAGAAGTTATCCAGCTATAAGGTATTTTCCTCATACAAAACACTAAATAGTTCACAATAACAGCTCCATATTCAATTATAATCTAATTTGACACTTTTTCAAAAATAATGTTCATTGCAAATCATATAAAAATGAACGTTGTTTTTCAGCTATTTAAGATCAAAATATTCACAGGTTCTCTCATCGATCTCTGAGCCATCTTATTGTGAAGAGGAGTTGAGGATATATACCACATCTTCTCCTACTTTTAGAAAAAGTATAATTATTACCTAATTTTGTCTTTTTCCAGTTTGGCTACAGGTCATTTGTTGATGTTTTTTTGCAGATTCTGAATATTATGATAAAATATAAAATAAAATGCTGTTCCAAGCGCAGTGGTACACTACATTAACTACCATAAAAAGATTTCACATTGAAGAAATGTCCATCACTGTGAAGTGTAACCAGTGTCTCTCATCAGGCCTTAGAAACCATGCACTGATATTTTTGTGTTTATGTAACAGCAAGTGTTCTGGACTGACGTGCACCATTAGTTGAAATGATAACTGTTGCTTGGATGGATGGATCCATGTGGAGCAGAAGGTCTGTAGGTCAGGACTTCTCTGCAGCTCCGCACCACTTCATCAGAATGCCGGTGGTCTGCAGCTGATCTGGATCTTTGCATTTGGTCATATTGTGATTTCAGTAACAGCTTGGTTAACTGTGCAGCCCCAATAAGAGGTTATTTATAGTTGAAATAAATATATAGGTAGGTTTTCAGAAGTGTGATGTTTGGACTGAAGCTTTTAGTCGGTGATACTTCCTGCCTGAACACTTCTATTTCTGTCTAAAGGAGCAAGACGATCACGGCTGTCACTAAATACAGTCTATCCCAATGCTTCTGTTTAACTGAGGAGGAAACTTATAGAGGTGGAGCCACTTTCTTATCGCCTCTCTCTTTAGCTCGCAGTATTGATTCCTGAAAGACAAGTCGAATTTAAAATAATCAATAAGAACACTGGAGGAGAACTGATCGGAAGGGATCCTCCTTTCTCACTGTTACTGCTGTGTCTAATGGTCCTACTCATCACTATGCTGTACATAAAAGCCTCTGGCCTGGTCCTGAGGCACGAGTTCCGCTCCACGAGCAGCACAGCGATAGGCCTGACATGCAGCTATAGATTACACATCATGTAAGATCAGAATTGAATTGCAGTCACGTAGGAGCCGCGTCTTATCTCTGCATCAGCTTGGTCACCCTGAGTCTCAGGAAAGAGCAGAGTCTTGTTTTTCACACTTTGATGCTCGCTCTGCTGCATCTGGATGTATATCGAGTGCTATCTGCTGAGCGCTACAGAGTTTAGAGGGCGCAGGAAGGACACATCGAGATCCACCAAGATATGAAAATCCGTCGCATAAATATTAAGGAACAATCAGCCCTCGCCGCCTGCCTCCGCGAAAGCTCTCCCCAACACCGGCAGTATCCACATCCAATAAGGCCTTTAATTAAATGTCTCATCAGATCTGTTTCCCTCCCCAATCATTTCAATCCCATCATCCAGCAGGATTACTGGAGCGCGGTGGGGGGAGGGCCGAGCAGGAAGCCGGTCCAAGATGGAGGAGCTTCCTGTCGTGTCTCAGCGCGGCGAATGTGAGACGGCAAGAGCTGGAGGACGCTGGCTGCTGGAGCCGCTCCAGTCGCTGTGCTGGCAAAGGTACTGCAGGCACAGATGGCTCAGTCATCACCAAACACACACACACACACACACACAAACACACACATACGTAAAAGCCCCTGACACATGAACACACTCACATGCAAACAGCAGCAAACAAGCACCGAGCACATTAGTGTAAAGCCACTGAAATATGTGAATGAACACACACACACACACACACACACACACACTTACAGTCCACATCAAATTGGGCATGAGATTAAATGCCACATCCAATCTACTTAAGTTCCTGATCCTTTCAACCCTGTAGTGCCCTCCTTTACACAACCAAAATAAAAACAGCAACTGTGTTCACAGATTAGTTTATGTGTGTGTGTGTGTGTGTGTGTGTGCCTGTTTTAGAGTGAGAGAGGAACCATGGGACAAGGACACATTCCTCTTTTCCAGTGTCTCAGCGTCCACACTCAGCAGTGCTGTGAAAGAAAAGTCTGACTTTGCCTCGCAGGGCAGGAGCAGCTCTGTTGCCCAGCAGGCAGCTGCATGCTCTCTGAATCTTACCTCACACAGTGAGCTGAGGAAGACAAAATCCATTTTTAAAAATGTGCTGGAGAGTTGGTTCGTGAGCAGGGGGAACGATGCAGGGTCTGAATAATGATGGTCTGATGGCTCAGGATGATGTGTTTTAGAGAACTGGCCTGCGGCTGCAGAGAGCTGCACTTTTCTGTCCTCTGGCTAAAAATGAGCGAATGTCAGGTGGAGAAACCTGTGACACACTATCATGTCATGTCATGCCCGTATGACAATCGAACACAAGTGGCTTCCTGTTGAGTGTAGACAGACATATTAGAAGTGATGTACTGTATAGTCCTATTCAGGCCTGTGGTCAGGACTGTCCACCTGACACCTGACGTCACTTCAGTGACGGAAAAAGGAACCCTTGGAAGAAGGAAGGGAGCCTTTTCATATTCATTTGTCAGGTGAACTGTAGCAACAAGCGATAAAGAGCTTCTAAACTTCTACATTTGGAGGTCAAATGCCGTTCTGACCAGGACGCAGCCACCTGGACTCCACTCACTCTGATCCCTCTCTCTCACATCTTTACACACCGTCTTTAGGACTGTGGGAGAAGGCCGAGCACAGATTTCTGGACATTAATCAACAGGATCTGCAGCCTTATATGGAGGTCTGTTTCTGTGATAAGTTCATGTACACAAAGGCAGTGACTGCTGTCTGTTTTCCAAGAGAACAAATGTTTGGTAGTGGTTATTTATTTACCCGAAGTGGGTGAATGTCAAATGTTCATGGGTAACTTCAGTGCGTGCAGGCAGGATAACCTCATCAGCAGGGCAGTCGCACTGAGAAGAGCTCCAGGAAGTCACTTTTCACCATCAATCCACTCTGCAGTGGCCCAAAGCTCTCTTAATGTCACCTGTTTTAACAACACCTTCAAGTGTTACACTTCATCATCATATCACTATCATCTGGTTTCTTTCCTCCTCGGTGACAGTGAACTGAATATCTTTAGGTTGTGGCCAATCAAGACATTTGAGGATGAAACACTGATCAATGTTTTTCACAATTTTCTGACATTTTAGACCAAACAATCAATCAGTGAATCCAGAACATACTCCACAGGTTTGTCAAGAATGATAGTAATTGTTAGTTGCAGCCACATCTACTAGCATTATTACTGCAATACCAAATAAAAAACTATGAGCTTTAAAAGAGCGGGACATAAAGTTGGACACGAGCTGCTGGAAGAACAGCTGATCCTGCTGGCTTCATATAAAGTGTGACTTTGGTTTAACCTTTGTGTTCTCTGAACTGTATTTAAGTTAAATAAGACAATGAATGCCTAAGGAGAAGGCACCGGAGCCTATATCAGACAAATTGTCAATGACTCATTTCCACGAATGAGGTTTGCTTTCATGCCTGGTGTGAGACATTGTGAGATTCCGTTATTACTGAGCACAGTAGAAAGTATTGTCTCAGGACCTTTGAAATGTAAAGGCTACACATAAGAAGAGGCGGTGGTACTGTGTCACTGATCAGCTGGAAGGGAAACCAGAGGTTGCATGAACAAAGACTTCAGTCCTGGGGTCAAGTCCTCAGTGTCAGGGTGTTTTCTGTGATTTGGGGAAATCCCGGCAGGTTTGACTTTCACATTATGTTGAAATTCAAGCTCATGCCCACGGTGAAACACTCAACAGCCTCCGTAGCACTAAAAAGATAGACAGAATTCACCCAACGCGATCACTGGAGCGCTCGCTTCAACAGGATCTTTTACTTGTTTAGGCAACTGGGTATGATGAATGCCAACTTCCTCTTACTTATCTCGTCGAAACACTGTCAGTGTGACGAGGCAAAGATGAGCTGGAGAGCAGAAAGGTCTTCTATCTGACCAGATAAGTTGTGACGCACCATTAAGTAGGTAGAAGAACGAGATACGCAGATGAATGTGTGAGAAAGATGTGAGCGTACTGCAGCCCGTCTGACTTCAGAGATAACTTCGATTCTCACAGTTAGAACACGGAACTGGGCAGGTTGTCTTCATTATGCCGGCAACTGAACTGAATCAACTTGACTCACTCGGTAACTCACATGAGTGGCCCTTTACTTGTAAAGCGCAACATGCAGCTCACCTGGAGATCTTACAGCACAGCCTTTTTTGATAACTGCAACAAATGCCCATTTATTTCTCTGCTGAAAAAAAGAGCTTCAGAATCAGTTTGATGGCACTGTCACTTAGTGAGAATGATGTCTCTGTCTCAGCAGCGCCGTCCTCCAACACGTTATAGCGCTGCCTCACGCACGGCACCATTTGTTAGTGATTTTGGTGAAACTACATCATACTTTATGAAGAAAATGTTTTCTGATTTTCCCTCCGGCTGCTCTGCCTCAACTCTCAGTGATTTACAGAGTTCCCTGAGACAAACCTGCAACTGCTGCGTACTGTGGCTGCACAAAATATTAATTTCTACATAATGTTGCTTTCAAAACACCTAATTCCCTATGTACAACGACACACTAATCTTGCTGTCGGCTGACCGTTGTTTCACCTGCCATTGGCATCTTTCACTCTGAGTGTCATACGACCAACCAGTAGAGGTACCAGCATCGACCGGAAAGAGATCCCTCACTGGCTTCCCGGCCACAAAAATGTCTGTTCGTGTCTATCTAGAGTCAAGTCTCTGCAGTGGCGGATGGAAAATGTACATCATGCGCCTCTCGCTCTCTTTTAAACTCTCTGCCTGACTAGAAGTAGTTGTTCCAGGTTGACTTCTACAGCAGCCAAGTCCAGACACAGAGGAATCCCTCTGTACAACAAACCCATTCAGTGACTCTGGGTGTTTTCATGCGGATGTACAATCTGAAAATTCATAATCATAAGAGTTCAGACTTCACCTCGACCCCACATAGCATGACTCCCTCCCACCCCCCCACCAAAAAAAACAACAAAAAAACATACATACACTTGTATCTTATCCTTAAATCATGGCACTTATGCCATGCACTTTGATATATAGCAGCTGCGATGCTCAGAGGAGGGCTTGAGAATTGTTTCTATTTTTTCTCTATCGACCGTGACATGTTGTGGCTTCTTTCTTGTGACAAATGTACTTATTGTAAGTTGCTTTGGACAAAAGCATCTGCTAAATGCCCTAAATGTAAATTTAAGAGTAATTCTGAACTAAAAAAAATCAAATGTAAAATGAATCGCAGCCAAATGGGATGGATTTTACTGGGATACGGTTCATGTCATATGAATTGTGTTGCTGACATTCAGTGGAAACATTTTCAATAAATAACTTCTTGCAGTCGTGCAGAGTTAATGTTCAAAGCTTCAGTTATGATCGGCTCATTAACTGCCAACATTTTCTTACTTTTATTTCTCCATCGACATAATTCAAACCCACCAGCTGGCTGCCAGTGACAATGAGACGTCGCTTTGTGGTAACTTTTAATGCTCAGTGTAACTTTTATCACGCTTGGCGAGTACTGAGCTACAGCAAAGGAAGAAGAATCAATAGACTGATGGAGGAGTGGTGTTGTTAGGGGGAGGTGGGGTTGCGCAGGGAGGCAGAGGACAGCTGTCAGTCCGAGCAGCCTCCAGCAAAACCTGCTGCTGGCTCAGCAACTGCAGGCAGACAGCTGTCCTGGGAGCTGCTCACAGAGGGTCGACACATACATGCTGCCATTGATCACAACCACAGAGCATCGGCTATCTTCGCTAGCATAGCCGACGCTAGTGCAATAAATATGCACTGTGGTCAAGTACCTAATCCTGCATTGGTAATATTTTCCATTTCAGAACAAGGTGAGCTATAATAAAGCTTAAAATACCTCATCATTTTAAGTGTCATGTGTGTTTCTCATATATGAGTTTTTTATATCCAAACAAATGTATTTGCATCTTCAATTATGTATGGAAAAAAAAAAAAAAAAAAAAAAGCAGAGTGGAAACATCAAATGCAAACAGATGAAGTGAATGTATCGTTATGTACGTGAAGCACGTGACTTCACCACTAACCCACATCCACCGAGGGGTTTCGCTTCAATAAGGAAAATGAAACAGCAGAAGCAGCAGCTTAATGGCATCGGGCCGGAGAATCAGCGCCGACGAATGTTTATCTTCATGCATAGCGGTCAGCAAACTTGACCTCTCGAGGGGGAGTCTTACTCGGTGTCAAGGTGTGTTAGACCATGGATTAAACTTACACTGGAATATCCCTTTAATTACAAATAATGGAATACAAAAATCACTTAATACTTTTATACTGGGCATTAAAGTGGTGTGATGTAAAGACACAATAAGTGGCACAATTTACTGGAAATTATCAGCCTGAAACCAAACAGTACTGACTTGTTATCATGAACCTTAAAGAAATCCATATGGCTCAAACCTGGATGCTAACTGACACGTACACTTGTCCCTTTTCTGCTGCTCCTGTAGTATCTCTCCATCTGCCCCCGAGGCTTCACAGGCTGACGCTGACACAGAGCCTCTGTTTCCAGGAGTCAAATAATGAACGACTGTGAAATCAGCTACGAAAGCAAAACATGACTACTGTGGGTCGATGTGAAGCTCGGAGACTGAAATACTGCGTACGATCATTTTCCTCTAATTTAAGACAGTAAAATATGTTTTTAACTGAACCATAATCAGCACAGGCTCTTCTTACGGAAAGCATTTGTTTGTGGGTGATGTCTGATGCAAACTGCCGGCAGCGGGCAGCTTCGCTACCTTGAATTTCATACAGCCGCACTCAGATATCTGAGTGGAGACAATGGCCCTATAATCTGATAGTGCTGTCTGTTTGCCTGCTTCCGGACAGCGCTTCAAATGAACCACGATATGATCGCCGAGGTGCGGTGGAAGTGCACCAGTGAATGACGGACGCTGCACCAGCGATGCGCCTCTCCTGTTTCAGGAAGGAGACTAATGACATTTGCGTGACCTTGTTAGAGACTCCCCCCTGTTGCGGCAGACGTGGAATGATGACACGTGAAATGTAATAACAGGTATATCGGTTTTGACTTCACAATCATCTTCAAACAGTCCCAAAGAGCCGGGACCAATTTGTGAAGGAAGAGCGGAAGGAGAGTGAGCTCGTATTCATCTGCATTTCAAAGATACTGGGCTAAAAACAAGGGAAGGACTCAATAATTCATGAGAGTTGCCAACTCCACAGCACTTCCCATTGCTGGGACACACTGTATGCAGCGCTCACAGATGTAGCCCACATACTGTATGTAGACACTTTCCTTTCTTCCTTTAGCAAATATGGGACCCTTAAGCTGAGCTACACAGAAAATACATTTCCTATGTAGACAGCTGTTGGAGAGAAAGCACCAGATCAGCAGAGAGAGAGAGCGGCGCGACTGTGGCTCTGTAGATGCAAATGTGCCGGGTGGAACGCTGTTTGTTACACCGTCCATCTGGGCTCCACAAGATACATGCGCTGTGCATTACACTTTTCAGCGTGACAGTTTACAACTTTACGATGAAAAAAAAAACAAAAACAGAAAAAAAACATTATCGACACAGGAAGTGCGTAGGCGTCCATTTTGAAGAAGAAGTCATATCTTACTTCATAAAGTGAAAAAAGCTCTGTGTCGACCTCAGAGAAGGCCTCACTCATATGCAGCGTGACACAGGCTTCAGGTTTGACTCCATCTTAAGACTTTGTTCAGTCAGTAAATCCTGAGCTGGTACATCAATGCCCCAAAACACTGCGATGTGAATTCAGTCCAATTTTGCTTTCAGGCACACTTTGTCAAGCGTTATGAAACATCTTTTGGATAGCGTCTGCTCTAGTGGGGGTTTAAGAAAAGATGACACAGTTTCAAAAGCGGCGAGCTAGCTTTAATTATTAAGCTAAAACTTTAGATCTGGAGATACTGATCCCATCATCCTAATGGGACAGCTGTGGGTACAGTGAACGCAGGCTGGAGACTCGGCGGTGAGCTAATGTAAAGCTTTTACTTACTCGACCGGCTATTTTTTTTTTCAGTGCTTATACGTCAAGCCATCAGCACCCACAAGCCAAGAATCACAAAGTGGAACTGAAGCGTGATCTGATCATTTAACCTTTGAAAATGTCACCAGAAAAAAAAAAAGATTACATTTGGGATGAGTCAAAAAAGAATATGTTGTCATGTTAAACATTTACATTTAGCACATGAACCTGCTGTGCAGAACGTCTGTCTCCCTCTTCTAACGGGAAACAGTGTTGGGTAATGTTACTTTCAAAAGTAACTCATTACAGTAAAAGTAACTTGTTATGTTACTGCGTCATCTACTGAGAACAGTAAGGCGTTAGAGTACTGTAGCGTCGCCAAAAATGACAGTAAAACCTTTGTGGCTCGCTGCGCACGTGGGCTATTTTGTCCAGACGGCGTGTAGCCAACTGTACACGGACCTTAATATGTATCGACTCTACCTTCATTCTGAAGGCTTCTTTACGGCCCACAACCACTAACTGTGCAGCCTAATAATAGGAATAACAGACGCAATATAACATTTACAGCTCTTTATTCTGCTAACAATCTGACAGTGGACTGGGCAGAGGCACAGCTTATTCACCGCAGCCTCTTATAGTATCTGATATTTAAACATGAAACTAATGAGCCCTTAAACTATGAGTGCTAACAAAGAAACCATCAAAGCAGAAATACGATGAAAGGCTTTTTCACAACACATGATTAAAGCGCATACAGGCCTTTTAAACAACAACAGAGATGGAGGGCCATATTAAAGAAAACGATTCTGAGATTTCAAGGATGAACGCGGCCACCTGCTGAGCAGCAGGAGAGGATCCCAAACAGCGAAAACACTTCAGGGCTTTTGTTTTATTTTGTGGCGACGAAAGGGAAAGACAGTAATCTTTTTCCAGTAAACTGACTAAATAACGGATCACCTGAATTGAGGAACTAACGTGTTGCGTTACTCGTTGCGACAAAGAAGTAATCTGAGTACTCTAGAGATTAACAAGTACCCCCAACACTGGTGGTGAGGGTAATCACACAAACATGGTCGATGTGATTGTGACGCATTCATTGCCACGGTTGCTCCCCCCTTCAGCCTGGGCGTGCGTCACGGTGCGCCGGCGTGGGAAAGTTGCTACAGACAGAATTCTGGTATACTACAAAGTACGGAGAGATTTACCTGGCAGTGACACGCTTAACCAGCACTGTATGAGCTTTCTTAGAAGGGCTTGAATGTAATGGAAAAACATATATGTCAAAGTCCCACACAGCAGGTTTAAGTTTTCCACTCGAAGGCAACACTATTCAACCACGGAGCCCCAAAGTCAAGAGTCATCATGCAGTCTGTAACCCTGACAGGTAGAAATACAAACTGGAGAGCAAAACAAAATATAACAAGAATAAAAAGAAAGAATATTTTGATTTACTACTTACTGTTATGTCCAATCAGTTGATAAGTCAAATGGAAATGTATTTCCCTCAACTTATTTTTGTTCACTGGTGCAATTTATGTTTTAAAAAGGAAGCTGACGGAGCTGATAGCTTACGACTGACGAGCTAACCAGCCGACAGCTAACGGAGCTTAACTGACAGCAGGACCGAGAGCTTCCATCCAGAGGAAGATGAAGCAATAAACAGTGAACGGTTTACTATGACACAACACAACAAGAGGTAAAAGTCATTTGGATGCTGATATTATGAACTGACAACTGCATACGATAATGACAAAGTAAAGACACAGGGGTTTGATTTGAGGATGGTTTACCTTAGCTTTGGGGTGGTTAAAATTGTATTTTTGCAGCTGTCTTTATACTGCACACTGCTGTAGCATTACAGTATAAACTCTAAACCGAAGCTAACGCATTTTAGTCAAGCTATCGCTAACACCAGGCCTCTATCTCTATAATACTGTCACGTCTCTTGTCTCTGTCAAGGACTACAATTTTAAATATGTCTGGGAATTGACATGTGCAGACAATTTGTACTTTGGTAGAAAATAAGATGCTCATTTGTGATCTCATCATTCATAATCAGAAGGTTATATTATCGAGGCATTTGTGAGACCGTCGTCCATACAATGAGAGATATGTTGGCAATAACTTCTTTGACCCGGCATCCAACACCGACCGTTCTGTCTCCAGCTCCCAGTGATGCTCTCGCTACTCTGTGCCAACAAACAGAGACGTCCAAGCAGCCCGAGCAGCGCTCTCGTAAAGACAAGCATGACTCGGCTTGTTTCCTGTCTAATTGATCTCTACATTAAGAGCGAGCTGACGTGCACGAGGCTGTCATTTACAAAGTCGGGGAGACGCACCTTGTGACTTTCTGAAAGCTTTTTCTCCCCGGGGAAACGAATAATGTGCACAATCGATTCTGTTTTCAGACTGATTTAACCTTTCGATAGACAGCAGACCTGCAGCCATTTCCTGGTCTGAGATGATGGACGGGTCAGTTGTTAAAAAGATGGGAGGATGGATCTTTTTATTATCAGGCTATGTACAGCAACTCACAGGCTCCTTTGACATTAGGTCGTGGATCTGAAGCGATTTGTTTAAGCTGAATTAAGACAAATTTATCTCAAATGAAAAGTTGATAGCATTATATATATATGTATATGTGTGTGTGTGTATATATACATATATATTATATATATATATATACATATACATATATATATATATATATGTGTATAGATATACATATATTATATATACATATATACTTATATGTATAAGTATATATGTATATATACATATATAAAAGAAATATGTAAGAAATGAGGAGGGGAAGTAGCAACAAAGGTTTCTAGCCTCAACTTGAACTGGGTCCGTTGTGGTTCACGGTTTAGTGTTTAAGCATTAAACAATGTTACATTTAAATCAATTTACTTTAGAACTTGCCATATTATTATTCATTTAATAAATTGATCCATTCCAGGCTTGGTGTTATTCGAAAAATCGTTATACATGTGCAACCTTTAAAACCAGGAAATGACAACACTTATGTCAAACCACCAAATAAAGACATCCAAAATATCCATATCTATATGAATAGATACTGTATATGTATTGATCCATATAAAGCCTCATGTCATGACAGTGATATAATATTGATATATTGCCCAGCTCTGCCTAGAATGATAACTTGTGTCCGATAGATCAAACTTGATGACTCATTCACAAAATGATGCCTGACAATGACGCTCGCTCTTCCACTGCCAGTTAACATTAGTTGCTTGAGTGTTAAATGAAGACGGTAGATGATGATACACTCTCATGCTCGACGCCACACACATCACTCAATAAATATCCATCTTAAACACCCAGCCCTGTTGAATCAATGTTTTCCCAACAAACCGAGCTCAATATTTCGACGTAAAAACTACAATTCATATTTCTGCTACAGCTGGGTGATAAATGATTTCCTGTACTGATGTGACTAAACTCGATTACATAAAGCCAGAGGGCATCTCCTCTCTCGAGTGAACGCTGGGAGCGATGTGGGGGATGCCCCCCAACCAAAACAATGGCTCCACTACAAGAGCAGATGAATTTAATCTTTCGACACAGAGATAATCCTTTTACAGCGGAACCAGGACACCTGAAGTTGGTCAGGAAATTTAGTGGGTCAACCTCCTTAGACAGGAAAAAAAAAAAGAGGGAGAGAGACAGGCAGACAGACGGACAGAGAAAGGGAGTTAATAAGTGGCTGTCTCAGGGCCAAGCAGTCATGGGCTGATATAAAAGAGGTTGTGGCTTCCCTGAGGGAGTGTGTTCTAGGCCAGCGCTGGCCCGCCTGGGGGCCTGTCATCATCTGCTGTGTCCATTCAGCAAACCACAGCACACTTCCTCTGACACACACACACACACACACACACACACACACAAGCACTCTTGATGTGTGACATCTGTCTGGGTGAAAGGGGTGGAGGGACTCCCAAGGTTAAGTGTATGAACTGAAAAAAGGGAAGTGCTGTGAGACTTTCCCCAGACTTCAAATGATACGGACAGAAATAGACGTAGCTACTTTAGCTAATAGATATGACACAATAACGATTCCACGAAGACGTTTCATGAACGCTTTTTGTTTGCAGCTCTGCCTGGCTGGCTGGTGTCAGAGAGGTCAGGCCCTGGAAAACATTCTGGTACACAGGAAGTGATGCTGCTTGTTTTCTTTTTTCACATTTAAAGGTTCTTTAGAATAAGAACAAGAGGCTCTGGTCGTCAGTGGCATCGTGCCATAATGCCATTATCATGCCATCAGTGATGTCACAGTGATGGGAATAACATTTGGCAAACAAATGACCTCTGAGAGTTGCAGCGCAAAACACACGGAGGGAATGCAGATGGAATGACTGATAAAATGGCCCGCTGATATTAGCTTAGTATAGACATGTAAATATCGGTGTACGGTATATGTTCAGGGTTATGTAACAAGAAGCTGCCAAAGATATGTTCGTGACAATTCAAGAAACAGTGTCAGCATTACATAGATTGGACTTAAAAGTTTATTATTATGTTGTAAAAACTGCCCTGTCCAGTACACATTTTGATCACATTTCTAAGAACCAACAGTAATGGATCAGTCCGGCAGAAGAAGGCTCTGATAAACCCACCAAACAGCAGACGCAGTTATCTGCTAGCTGCGAACACAGTGGAGCATTTAGCAGCTACAGAGTCACATATTTCCCTCAAGAGTTAGTGGAGACCAGAAACACAACTCCAAATGGATATTACTGTTGCTCTGTGTGTGCTGGATGTGTACGAGGACGACTGTCTGCTCGTCCATGTGAGATGCCACATGAACTTAAGAAGATGATAATATGTCAGTGTCGTGTTTGGGCTGGTGCTGCTGAGCCCAGACAACTTTAAAGGTCCCATATTGTAGAAAACTAGATTATGGCAATCTAGTTTTCTAGTCTTTCAGTAGTGAAAGTACCGACAGAGGTGCTGCAGCCATGAAAAAGAACGTGTTTTAAAGACATTAACTCATGTAAACATGTTTCTAGTCGACAGCCTGAATTAAAGTACAAACAAGACAGTGAGCATCATACGGGACCTTTAGAACAGCCACCGAGCAGGCGAGGTAGTTGTGACATGAGCGGGCCGGATGACAACCTAAAAAATCACATGTTCTACGCCTGTAACAAACCCCATCAGCACCCAGCTGTTACATGACCACCATCATGTCCTGCCCCGGACTGATGTCCTACACTTCACTCTGGGTGTCCAGGATGCACTGATGCCTCTGTTAGCAATGTGATTTAGCAAGTTCTCCTTTATTCATCTAATTTAGAATCAACACACACACACACACACACACACACACACACACACACACACATTTAAATAAAATAATAAACTGCACCAAAATGATAAAAGCTACCAGTTGATTCCCTGGCAGCCTCTGTGTGTAGAGTAGAGAGCTGCTGGTTTACAGTGTTTACAGTGGGAGCCTGTGGCCGACAGGACGGATGTGAACTCACTGATCTGACCAAGTCAGAGACAGTCCCTCCATTGAGCCGCGGCGGAGGACACAGGCTGAACCGTATGACACAAACACACAGTCATGACTCCTGACTCCACTTCTCTCAATGGATCCGGTGTGACAGCTCAAACATCACTTCAGCACTTATGCTGCACTAATATTGACTGAAACAGCCAGCGAATAGCATGGCAGCATTTTATAATAAAGCTTTAACATATCAATCTTCACTGACAGTCACAATTTAAACTAGGACAGGGACTGGAAAAGAAAATATATCCATATAATCACATTTTAGAGGTGTTTGTGACAAATTTTGTGCTAATGTTACACTTTGACGCTCTTCGCTTCTGCTCTCTGTTCACTTTAACCAGACTTCCATCTGCTGTGTTCATGTGTGTCAGTTGCCATCATTCGTCTCTTCAGTTGTGTGTGGTTGTGTACCGGCAGGACCAGCTAGCTGCGCACGGCGGTAACGATGCGAGGAGACGGCGGCTGTGTGTGCAGTGATGCTGCGGTCGACCCCTCCGCGAACCTGCCGGTGAGTCCCGAGCAACCGCCGCCGCTACTCAGCGCTCACACAGCGGCTGTGTCGTCGCCAGGTCCCCGGACGACCCCTGACATGCACGTAATGCTCCAGCCCACACACACATACACACACACACACACACACGGTGCTCAGGTCAGGCTACTTACGCCCTTGGTCTGGGGAAGCCCATGGACAACAGCACGTCCAGGCTGGAGCCACATTTCACTGAACCCGGACGGTTCTGTCGGAGCCTCCGAGGGAGGATTTTACTGTAGAGGTCCTCTTTGGCAGCCATGCTCCACTGGGTCGACCTGTCCGCTTCAAGCCCGATACAGTCCACCAGCAGACCTCCGCCTAGTCCATGAGCCACGGCTCACTGTGGCTGAGTGGAGAGGGAACAGCTACTACACCGAGCGGAGCTGCGAGCAGCGCGGGGCGGCCAGCAGAGCAGAGAGAGCAGAGCAGAGCCCCGCTACTCCGCCCACCGGAGGAAGCAGCAAATTAGATCAGCTCGCTGGATACTACACACACTACACACAGTACACACTACACTACACACTACACTCACAGTATACAGTATAATACTACACACTACACTCACACTACACTACACACAGTATACAGTACACAGTACACACTACACTACACTCACAGTATACAGTACAATAATACACACTACACTACACTACACAGTATACTACACACAGTACACACTACACTCACAGTACAGTACACACTACACTCACAGTATACAGTACAATAATACACACTACACTACACTACACAGTATACTACACACAGTACACACTACGCTTACAGTATACAGTACAATAATACACACTACACAGTATACTACACACAGTACACTACATACTACACACTACACTACACACTCACACTACACACTACATACTACACACAGTACATGCTACACAATACACAGACAGTATACAGTACAATACTACACACTAGTACACACTACACACACAATACACACTACACTCACAGTACACACTACAGACAGTATACAGTACAATACTGCTACACACTACATAATACTATACACCACACTACACTACACTCACAGTATACAGTACACACAACACAAACAGTATACAGTACAATACTACACACTACACTGACAGTATACAGTGTAGAATAGAGTAGATAGAATATATAGAGCTGAGGTGAAAAGAAGGGTTATTCACTGTGATGTAAATGTAATTTCAGCTAGTATGAATACACAGTACACATGACAAACTGGTCAGAGGTATAAAATTATTTTAATTTGTTTACAAAGTTACATTCATCATAGAAAGATAATGAGATCAGAAACAGGAGTTTATATCATGAGTGTATCACAGATGTAGAAGAGATTTACATCAATTTTACACTGGGTTTTACCTCACTCCACTTTAAATTACTTTAAATGTCCTGAATCTCATATGATCTGCAGCAAAAGTTTCAAACAAGAAGATTCCCTAATTTTCAACACCTGATGTTTGACAAAACACTATTTGGTCAAATTATTACACAAAGTAAAGATCCTAATAGCAGCACAGACTTTTTCTTTTTAATTTATGGCTTACACATAATATCACGTATATGATCTTGATCTTCCTCGTCCATCAGAAGAAGCCCTGTGAAATGACACTGGAACTGATTGAAGGCCACACTGTGCTGGATTCAGTCGACGGCCATGACTTGGCCCTGAGGAGCCTGGCTGAGGCGTGGGGAGAGGTGAGGTTAGTGTTGGCCGCCGACAGCGCTGGCAGATGGGTTGTACGGTGTGATGACACAGAAGACGCAGCCTGCCTCCTGGAAGGCTTGCCTCAGCTCCACCTAGTGGGCCAAACACAGACTGCGTCAGACAGCAGGGCACTGATGTCCAGTTCAATTACAGACTTTACAACTCAGGAGCAGGTTAATGACTGATGTAGCCAGGACCGTGAGACTGAGGTCTGTCTGTTCATGGTCCTGTCCAACAACACTTTATGGAGCTGGGTCAGGGCTTGAGCTTTTGCATACTGTAACGGGGAATTTAAGGGTTGTCGATGCATTTTCTTTGGTGTGTTTATCTGCTATATTACTGGGTGGGGACAATTTTCACTGGACTAATATTACTGCATATGACAGAGTTTTATCTCCAGATCTTTTTCATGTATCATGGACTCAATTTGGTCCAGGAAATAGGCCACAAGGACTTTAAATGAAGGACTTAAACTCTATTTATTTATCAGCTATCTGTTTAAAATTCTGCAAAAACTTTATGGACTGCAGCCGACCTGTAAGTAGCGTCTGTCTCCCCCTTTAATCGATACTGAACTCATGTCTGTGCAGGACACCTGAGAGAAAGACGTTTTTAAAAGCCAGTGTCCAGCTCTCAGGACTTTTCTAGCCTATAACTGAATCTCTTTAAGCCCCAGTAGCACTGCCCTTTCAAGGCGGCAATCATGCGCCTCCGCCTCGCCGTCCGGGAGGTAGCATCAGAGCCGCAGCGGAGGAGAGACGGCGTCTGTGTGAGTGGAACAGCCGGAGGAGGCGGATCAGGGGTGTGTCGGTCTGACGGTGTTCACAGTCTGACAGCTAAACAGATCCTTGACACGTCAAATAAAAGAGAAATGGACCCACACTTCAACCCACAAAGCAGCGTTACAGGACCAAACAACAGAAACATGGTGGCTGGTCGTGTCTTCAGCATGTTATATGAGGAAAAAAATACCTCAGTTACACGTGGAAAAGCCTCTATCATGTCAAACAGTGATTCAGAGCAAAAAACATTAACTCACATGTCTTTGTCACCTTCCACTATTGTATTGTTGTAGTTACTGTCTGTTTAAACCTTTATTGAAAAAAAATCACCGTCACGGTCAGCCCTCCTGACCGAGACTTCAGTGAACTTTCCCCCAGAAAGCAGCCTCCCTCCCCGCGAGTGAGAGTCAGACAGCATCCTGTTTACTGATGGCGATTATGTGATTATGTTATTTAGAGCAAAAAACATAACTTTGTCACTTCAGGTTCCCAATCACGACACATTATAACTGCATCCATATGATTATAAACAGTGGACAGGTACATGTTTAGATGACCAGGTGGAAACCGGAGGAAAAAAAGTAGAAAAAAACGAAGGGATCTCAACGTCATGATGTGTAGGCCTACCGCCAAGCCTCGTTTGGTGCTGCTTGGTGGTGAAAAGGCGAGCCTTTGAGGTGGCGATAATACAGAGGCTACTGTTTCTCTCGTCCTGTTTGACACCTGCTGTGTTTTACTGTTTCATTGTGTTCACTTCCAGCTGTTCCATGTTTAGTGACTGCTGCTGAAAACACAACGTTTCCTGTAATGCTGCTTCAGAATAAAAGCTTTTCAATGACTCAATAACGGGGGTCTTGTATTGTGAAGAAGTTATAGGGAATGAAATGTGTTTGTAACTGAATTAGCTGAGCCGCTTTGTTAGTGGTGATTCTTTGACAGTGCTGCGGGATCGAGATAAGCCTGTCATTGGTTTAAGGCGCACTTTCAGGCAGGTAGACCAGCTGTGGTGGAAAAGCTAAGCCCGGCCACGGCGAGTCAAACAGAGCAGAGCCGGGCCGGCAGATGGAATAAAAACACAGCATTTGTTTTTCTCCAGTGAATCCGATGACAAGACAGTGAAACTGGACTGCAGTTCTGTTTCCTGATCATTAAGTTGAAAAAGTGTTGTTTTTTAGGGATGGAGTATCTTTGAAACCAACAATCCATCATGTTTGGGGTAATAAAGCCAACACTGAACGACCCTGCAAGGAAACACAAATCAAAGTGACTCAGGCGAACTTTAATTTAGCAGACTCTGGAGATGGTTTCTCTTGATTACATCAGAAACCAGATGCAGAGTTGTGTGGAACTCTGCTCTGACCTCCCTTTTTGATCTGTTACATCATAGAATATGTCTCCTCATGCCTTGACCAACTTTAAGAGTTGTGAGATTGCCGTTGTGTGCGCATCTTTCCGTCTTGTAATCAGGAGTACACACACCCGGGACGTGACACAGGAATGATGCAGTCTAAGTTCTACTGCATGATAATTTGCAGTGACAAAACAAGGAAGAAGAAGAAGAAGAAGAAGAAGAAGAAGAAGAAGAAGAAGAAGAAGAAGAAGAAGAAGAAGAAGAAGAAGAAGAAGAAGAAGAAGAAGAAGAAGAAAAGAGTATGGGTGGGAGGATGGATAGTTTTTACACTGAAAACGTGAAACTGCCCGCTCGTGATACGGTTCAACGAGGACGACACAGTTACAAATACTTAAACAGCTTGTGTGTATGTATTTTGATAGAAACTAAAAGCTATTGCTGTGCCCGCTCCAGACACATAAATGCACAATCAGACTGGGTTCAGAGCTCTGACATCAGTCTGTTCTCATTGGCTGGAGCTCATTTCTGGCTCCCTGACCTGACTGCGACTCAACCGGACACTTAACCAGCTACATATCCAGCAGACGTCAGTGACATGGGGCTGGAAATGGCTTCAGAAACTTCAGAAACCACTGACGAGTGGAGGATCAGGGCTAAACTCTTGTCATGTGAACCTCGCTCTAGGTTGACTGATTACAAAAAACAAGTTCTGTAGATATATGTGCACTGGAATGAAGTAAATGTTGAGATCCCACAGATCGCTAATATCTGGAGCAACCAAGACAAGGGAGCGTGAAGGAGAAACTCCGAACCTATCAGGCATCTGATAAAGACAACAACCTCCAGTCTTACCAGTCTCTTGTTATCCAGACACAGACCCACCACGGCCCCCCCACTGCCTGGCAACTTCACCGCCGAGCCGAACTGCAAGGAGCACCAGAAGCTTTATGAAGACATGAACAGGAAAACACACAGATGTTCAATAAAGCGCACACTGCCTCTCAGCAGGCAGCACCTACCTGCTTCGCTAGTTGAACCATCTTGAGGTTCCCCGGGCCCAGACAGTCATCGGTGTAGACAGTCCTGTGGGAGCGGGACGTGTTGTTACTGTAGTTGAGAGTTAACCGCTACAGTAAATGAAGGTTGTCCCCACATCAATATATACGTTTTACCTGCGCAGCTCAAAGTTCTGGTCCATCAGCTGTGCCAGGCTGCTCCAGTCCCTGTCCTGTAGAGCCGTCCTGAGGGGACAACATCTTCAATGAGTGCCAGGCAAAGTTTCACACCTGATGTTCTTAACCTCTGAAATGCTGCCACGAACACAAACACTGTCTATTTCTATCATCAAAGTGGCAGCAGCAGTAAGCATGTGGTACTAACATTTAACACCTTGAAGAAAGGCCGTATCTATTTTGAGACTATTGTGCAAAGGCTGGACGTATTTAATCTGAGGTTATGTAAGTCCAGACTTTGCCCTGATGTATTTGCAAAACTTCTCGATCAACAGTCGACTTTGAGTGCTCAAACCAACCTGGCTTTATCAGTGAGCTCAGCGAACGTTTTCATGGCCTCAACGACCAGAGGCTCTCCTGTGGAAACACAGAGCAGCACAGACGCAGCTCAGCAGAAGAACACTTTACAGTTTTTATAACTCTCTAACAGCTTTTCTGCCAAGTGAAGAATACTCTGTGCCATCAAAATCCAGTGGTGGAAAGTAACTAAGTACATTTACTCAGGTGCTGTACTTGTCCTTGTTACGCCACTACATTTGTCTGACAGCTTTATACAGTTTTCCTCCCCTTCCTGTCCATTGAAAACCATGTATCTCCAGGTGTGTTGAAGTTAAATGCTTGTGATGAACTGAAGGACCAAGTGCTCCTTCGTGTGTTGAGAAAACTTTCCTCCTTCTCCACCAAAGCAAACTCTTTAAAAAGCCTCTTAGATGAGCTGGAAAATGCGTCGCCACGAAGCTGAAAACAGGCTGTTATTCTGACCGTAGTGTGTAAGCATGCTAATACTTGCTATTTAACGCTAAACACAGGTGAGGCTGACAAGAATGTCATTAGTGTTTTAAGTGTTTGGTCATACACCAAGTTTTGGACAAACTGAAAACTACATTTGACCAGATGATGGAGTGGAAAAGCCAGGGATCACCAAAGTTGGCACAATCCCTCCTGGGGGGAACATGAGCAACATTTCCTCATGAATACAGGCCTCAGTGAACAGCAGGGTTAATGCTGAGGGGATTGTCCTGGTGAAATAAAAGGACTTCCTGACGTTGCGTCCTGTAGTTGTCGAGACATTTCACTTAACATGACAAATGTGAGCACCATGGCCTTCAACAGTTAGTGTCAGGGGATCAGCACAGTCAGTAAGATTGATCCTCGGAGAGCCATGAACGTCTGTTTACCAATGAATCCAGTAAATACTGAGATGTGTCAAAGGATGGGTGAAAATTGTGACCTGCTGAAGGAGCTCGGCATCACAGAAGATATTTATACCAAGTTTCACAACAATCCATCCAATAGTTGTTGAGATATTTCAGTCTGGACCAAAGTGGTGGACTCACTCATGGACTGAAGTTCACTAAAAAACATTACTTTTATAATCATCTATTTTTCCAAACCTCAGAAACAAGATTATGTTGGTCAAAGAGTCGATCCCTATTTTAACAGTGACCTTTGGCCCTTATGAATCACAGGAAGCTGGTGTGATATTTGCCATGAAGACGTACCACTGAGCCAGCGCTGTCTGATGTTGCTGTGGATGCGTCCGGAGTCACTGGGGTCGCTCAGGTAAGCCAGCCAGAACGGTGGGAGCCCACTCATGTCCATAGGAACATAGTTCCCTGAGAATGGCAAACACACACACACACACACACATCAAGAACAAAATGTGTATTTGTATCGTCTACCTAGCACCTACAGCAAAGACAGATGATGACTTCGGTACCGTAGCCCTGCTCCTCCATGAGCTTCTTGCTGAAATCCATGTAGACTAAGCCTTCATACACCTGCAAAGAGAACGGGAACAACAATTCATGCAGCTGTACATGTCAAATAAAAGATGGCTGACATGTTGTGCAGTGGCGAACGAGTCCAGAACATCTGTGTGTCGCCGACTCTGTCACTGACCTGCACCACTCTGTCCTGCAGGCCGGCAGTGATGAAGAGTTCATCAGTCTCCACGTTGAGGATGAAGTTGGCTCGGATCGGCTTCGGGAGATCCTGGAACAGCGCAGAACACAAATATATGAATAGTTAAAAACACAGTGAGTACTGTACCGAGTTCTACAGTGCTGCTTTAACTGAGTTTAAGTGAACTTCGCTCTAGCTTTGAACAGGAGAGGCTGACGATTGCCAGAAGAGACATGACGGCCTCTGATGGCGCTGGTAACACTGAGATGGGACACATATCTACTGTCCTTACATTGTCTGTGATGTTGTAGAATTTCATAAGACACTTGAGGGTAGCTGAGACGATGGCACTGTGAAAAGAGAGGAAACAAGTCAATCATTGTGTTCAAAGTGTGCAAAATGACCTTTACTGTACAGACAGGAAATCACACAGAACTATTTACCTGCTTCCAGCGAGGCCCTGGGTTAAAACAGAGACAAATAAATATTATTACAGAACATTTTCCAAGTTTCACACTGCGTGCTGTCTTCACTTCTTAGAAACAGGTATTTAAATGGATCCTCACCACTTGTCGAGGGATGTTGGTGTCGTACTTGAGGGTGAAGTTCTGTTTTGTCAAAGCAATACTGCGGTAAGAGAAAACACAGAGCAGACAACCGATCAACCTCCGCAGTGAAAGTGAGTGTCTTAATAAAGTGTCCTGATCAAGACAGAACAGAAACCAAAATGTAACAAGTGACCACAACCTTTTTCATCACATTGTTAGCAGTACAGTCAGTTGCCAGATGTACAGTAATTATCGTATTTGTACAGTAAGTTCGTCCTCTGTCCGATCAATAACAAAGCCACAATAATTTGAGCATTTTGTGTCACTGACATTAGCAGTTGGTTTTAGTCTAAGTTGTCTCACTTCAGCTGATTTCCTGACACGATCAGGATATCTAAAATACAGATCCTGGGCCTCATGCAACATCTTTCAAACCAATCATGCTTCATGCAGGACGTGATGGCTGCCGCTCTTTCCCAGAGCTCCACTTAGAGGTGGAGCTTGAACTTCCTCAATAAGGTTTTCTTAGCCGAGTTTCTTGAAAGCAGTGAGCCCAGTTGTTTCTTTAGTCAGCTTAACTGTTTCATGCAGAATCTCAACAGGGCTCCAGTCATGGTCTACTGTACTTGAGAACAACTTTGAGGTAGCTGAACTTCAGAAAATTATTTTCTTAAGTGTAAAAAGTTCAAAACTAGTTAATTAATGTGCAGAGTGCTTTTGCGGTATCCATGGTGACAACAGAGTCTTTGCATGAATTCAAAAAAAGATGGAGGTCAAGGGTTATTCACTCCATCTGACTGCTGTCAAAGATTTTCTCCAAGATTCAAGATGATTCTGGTCAACACTACAAAGAGAAACATCTCTGCCTCTCATGAAAAACTCACTCGACTTCTAATGAATGACACGAATCAGAGTGGCGATAATGAATATGTTGTTCTTGTGTGAACTCACCCTTGTTTGGAGCAGAACTGGTAGAACTTCTTACAGGTAGCCTGTAGCAGCCGCAGCCCTCCCAGATACCTACAGTGGATGATGAACAGATCGTACTGAAACAGCCTGAACAGCATCATCATAGATTATAGATCTCTGTCATGTATGTGAGCTAGCCGTCTACACACCCTTCTTTCCTGCTGATGCAGAACAGATCTTGCAGGCTTCCAAACTCGGTGGGGTCATTGAGCGGATGAGGGACTAAAACCTGCAAAATAACAGAGCACAGTAGGAGACTTCACTATGCTTATTTGTTTATGTCTTTTCCTTCAGTGTCGTATTTGTTCTTGTGCATGTTAAAGAGAAGCTCATCTCCCCCACAGAAACCACTGCTCCTGAACACCTCTTCAGTAGTCCCGCCTTTCATTCTGTGGCTTCATGACATCACAATATGTCACCATGTCACACATTTGCACAATGTATGCCTAGCAGCTAGTTTGCCGTGTTAGAACTGATTCAGCACAGCTGCTCTGTTGTTGTTAGCGGTGCTGGCTCTGGCGTGTGTGAGCTGACCAATCAGAGCACACTGGGTATTCAGGGGGGCGGGCCTTAAAGGGCTGGGAGGAGCTAAAACAGAGCGATTCAGATAGGGTGAATACGGCGCTGAAGCACTGGACAGGATGAGAACCAATGTGTTTAATGAGCACTAAAGTGTGTAAACATGTTCTAGCAGCAACCCGAGGTAAAATGAGGAGCCTTAAAATTAGCATATGTCTCCTTTAAAATGTTTTAGCTTTAAGGTGTGTGTGTGTGTGTGTGTGTGTGTGTGTGTGTGTGTGTGTGTGTGTGTGTGTGTGTGTGCGTGTGTGTTTTACCAAAGTCTGGCTCTCCACCAGAGTGACCTCGGCCCAGAAGTTAGAGATGGACATGGCGATGGTTTTCCCATTAAAGCCGTCGGAGGGATTCCCCATTAATCCAACCCTGTGAGCACATCACATATTTGGAAATGAATTCGAACAGTGTCTGTCAGGCTGTGCTCTCGCTGTGAGTCATGAAGGAGAACACAAGACGGATTCTTTTACACAATCACCTGAGCTAGATTCAAACGGAGTGGAGTGTGGGGTCGTTAGGTGGGAGCTGTCTCACCTGGCATACGATCGGAATGTGATTGGTTTAGCAGGATTGTCCTGTGGCTTTGTGGAGTAATGGGTGAGCCACTTGGTGTAGTCCGACAGGCCCTGAGGTGTCCAGAGGAGGTACAGTTATATAGACGGGAAGAAAAAACAAAACACATCCATCAGCTGCAACAGAAAAACAGCATCCAGTCCCTGTGAGCACAGAGCACAGTCAGCCAGCCTGCCCTCAGTATGAACAGTAACATTAAGCTGACAGTAACTCTGTGAGCCTGCTTCAGATCACTTCCAGGTGGTTACGTCTCTTAGGTATGTTACTTCTCTAGAGGTTCTCAATTCCACACTTGATTTTTCTCACTCTATATACATTTCTTTCTTCTTGATCAAGTCGATTACACTGGTTTTATAATAGACACAAAGCAGTAGTAGTCCAGTGTCATCCTCAGTTGTTTGTGCAGCTTATCATGTAAAAGGGGATTTTAAGAAGGGGAAATATTGATAAATGCTGTGAGCAGATAGAGAGGAGGGGTTGGGTGACCGATGAGATGATGATGATGGGGGGGGTTACATTTTTCATTTCCAAATGGCTCCTAAGGTACGTGAATTGGTTTTGACTGTTTGTCACAATAAGGTTCTTAATGTGAACAGGACCAAGAAAGGAAAAAAACAGTGAACGGGCTGTTGATGTTGGTATGACGTGAGTTTGAAGGAGCAGTGTCTAACGTCGTACTCACACTGTGCCCAGACCTCAGTTGAAGTTCATCATTCATGAGTTTATTTCCTCTTGTCACTTTTTTTTCACCTGACTCATGAGCGGTTCAAAATGCTGCTGCCAAACGTCTGACCATAGTCCACCGTAGGACGCCATGTTGCACCAGCCCTCGTGTCTTCCCACTGCATGCCCTTCCAATTCAGAATCCATTTCACGGTCCTTGTAATAATGTTCAGGGCTGTGCATCCTACTGACACTTTTAAAAAGCAGCTAAAGAGCCATTTGTTCGGACTTACTTTCGGCTCATTCGTTGTCTTTATTTCACTGAATGACACTCAGTAGAGCGCATACCTCCGCTCCCCTTTAATTCACTAAATCCAAATCCAGTATCAAACTCTACAGCCCCGTATCACTTTAAACCACCCGTAACTGCTTAACTATCATTTAAGATCCCCAAATCTAGGATCCAAATCTCATAGATACCAGCCAACTAAATACACCTCATGTGTTTCATTCAGAGCCCTGAGACAATAATGAAAATCCTCGAGATCTGAGACCCATCCTCCATCCAAGTTTGGTGGAAATCTGTTCAGTAGTTTTTGTGTAATCCTGCTGACAAACCAATGGACATGGGTGGAGACATCACCTCCTCGGTGGAGCCAATACAATGCTGTGGTAACTGCAACAATTGCAACAAGTGCTTTAGACAACTGTAATAAGAAACGTACCCTCCATGACCAAGAACAAGCACTCAGAATCATCTCGTGGAGACTTGCCCCTGAACTAACAGCCGTTAACACACATTAAGGGCTGAGTGCCCAGTTTGCAGCTGATTTCACTTCACATGATTTCTGAGTGACGACAGCTTTCAAACTTTAAAATATTGAAGCGGTTTCTCTGCGTGCCGCTGGCTAACTCGCTCAGTGCAGCTTTAATGAAACTCCACCGACGTTCTGCCGGGCTGCTGCATTTTTGAAAATAGTGGTACAAACGGAGCTGTGTACTGTAGAGTCTGATAAATATCTCAGAGATGACACCTGAGTCCGCATCTATTGGTCTGAAGACTACAATTTAGAGATGAAATGACTCTGGTGGTGTGAGCCTCAAACACTGGACTTTTTGATGATCGAGTTTCATCGTGGGTAATGTAGGCAACAGGTTTCTGATGATGATGAAGAAGAATGTGTGAATAAAAAGAATTAAATCTCAGGTTCTGCTGCATCGAGAGAAAAAAACTGATGAAGACGATCATCATTATTTTCTTGTGTAAACGTGACAAACTCTGTGTAGAATGAATCATTTCTGGACTTTCATCTCAGGCTCTGTCCGTGATAATGTGTGAATCTGAAGGCAGCGCTGTGTGAAATAGGATCAAACGTGGCTGATGAATTGATTTAAGGATACAAACCACTTGTCCGATGAGCTGGAAGCCGGTGGGAAGCTTCATCCCAAACACGTCGAGTTGCTTGTCATTAATGAGCCACTCCTGAAGAGAAGGGAGCCGTAAATGGAACCGGTTATTACATCATCAACTCACGATAATGTGCTGATGTCAGCTGGGTTGGACTACATATGTATCATCTAAAATTTACCTTATGAAAACAAATGTTTGTCTTTTAACTGTCTGAGAAGTTAAAGAGCAGATCTATTCAGATTTATTATTTTGTACTGTAAGTAGTGTTTTTTTGCTGAAATGACACATACTGACTCAACACTTACGAACCCAGAATCGTCCGAAGCTCCTGTCAGCGGCTTGAGGCTGCAGGCTGAGGAAGTCCGACAGGTGGGACAGCGTGTCTCTCTGGATGCAGTAAAACACCACGCTGGCCAGCCGTGAGTCCGTCAGCCCTTCCTGCGGCTTCTCCAGGAAGCGGGTTATCCTGATTCAGAAAGCTACTTCAGATCAAATCAAATCTGCGACGTGGTGCCACGTGCACGGTGTTTATCAAAGACAGACACACAACAGTATTTCTGAGTGCTCAGTGCCCTCGAGGGAAAAAAAGCGTCTGCTCACCTGTGGCTGTCGGGGCAGACCTCCACAATGCCCCTGGAGCTGCTTTTCTCACTCTCTTCCAGCTCGTAGTATATGATCAGCTCTCCAGGCTGCAGGACACACACAGAAGGACGGCTACTGCAGGTTTCTCTACTTTGTTTAATCCTGGATCCTTTCAGATCCCTGGTGTTTGTCCAGGACTTGACTTTAATGCTTGATAGATGGAGACTGGTCTTCCATAGCGATTTGTTAAATAAATATCCTTTTTCTTTAGGTTTTATGTCCACTAAAATGATTATGTGTACACTGCCGCTCACAGGTTTAGGGTGACTTAAAAATGTCCATATTTAAAAAATAAATAAACAAATAAAGTTAAATTAAAATAACATTAAATGATCAGAGGTACAGCCAAGACGTTATTAATATGAGAGGACCATTTTCAACCATCACTGCTGTAGTCCACTAATATTATGTTAGCTAATCCACGTTTGTCCTCTTAAAAGGCTCATTGGTCATTAGAAAAACCTGTGTGCACTCATGTCAGCACAGCTGAAAACTGTACAACACAACTGGCCTTCTGCAGGCTGGGTGAGTATCTGGAGCATCAGCATTTTTGGTATTGATTGTAAATGGGCAGAAAAAAAAAGAACTTTCTTCTGAAACTCACCAGTCCATTCTTGTACTAAGAAATAAAGGCTATTCCATGTGAGAAATTGCAAAGAAACTGAAGATCTCATACAAAGGTGTGTACTACTACGGCAAATCCTAGTTCTAACCAGAACAGAAAGGAGCGGGAGGCTGTGGTGCACAACTGAGCAAGAGAACAAGTACATCTGAGTCTCCAGTCTGGGAATCAGACGCCTCAGGAGTCTTCAGCTGGCTGCTTCATTAAATAGTAAAACAGTAAAACAGCAGTCTGAACGTCAATAGTGAAGAGGAGACTCCAGGACGCTGGCCTTCTAGGCAGTGAAGCAAAGAAAAAGCTGGTCTGGTCTCACCTGAAGCAAACTTAAAGAGTCAAAGCTCAGCTTTGAACGATGTTAAATTATTTATAGAAGAAGCAGTCAGCTGTATTCTGTCTATAACGGAGCCGCCAGCGCAGTCACCAGATCTGAACCCTGTAGAGCTGCTGAGGAGCAGCTCGACTGCGTGATTGAGTAAGAAGGGTCCGTCAAGCCAATCTAGTGCGAGGTGCTTCAGGAAGCACAGAGGGAGTTTTAAACTGCTGCAGATGGAGGACGGAGGGACAAAATAATCATTTCAAGTAAGAATAATTATTTCTAATCTTGTCATTGTCAAAGATGCCCCCGAACTGTTTTGACTGGTAGTATTTGCGAAACAACTGTAAATGTTTTTTATTGTAGTAAATCTGACCTTTGACCTGAAGAATCGGATCACTTGAGCGACGTCAAAGTTCTGGTCTGCACACAGCATGTCTCCTGCAATCTGCTCACACAAGAAGAAGAGCCTCATGGTACGGCAGACACCCATTCAGTTCTAATTCAACACAATGAAGTGTATCTGAGCCGCTGTGTGAGTGGAGACAGCACAGATGGATTCATCGTACCACCATGATGTCGTCCTCCAGCTTGCGGCTGCGTATGGCCAGCTGCAGGTCAGCCACGGCCCCGAGTTGGTCCTCCAGCGTGGTGCTGCCGTCGTTTATCACATTTTCCACCGGGAAGTCGTTAGCTGTGGCCCAGCGCTCAAAGTGCTTATACCTGATCAGTGTGGCAGAATGAGAATATAGCAGGAGCAGAATAAAAAAGTTACTTTGGTGACAAACTGTAACAAGGCGCCACAGCAACACCAGCTGGGTTGGAACTCACTTGTCTGCATTAGTGACCAGATACACTTCAGTGAACAGCTGCCGCCTGGAGACAAATCACAGATGCAGAAGTACAAGTTAACCATTGAACCAGTGCAGCGGGACTTAACATATGGAAAAAGGAATCGGAAAATAATCAGAAATTAGGCCCGGTCATGTCTGGACCAGTTACGCACATGTTGACTGTTTCCCACCAAAAGTCAAGGATCTTCTTTCCTCCAATTCCAGGAAGTAAGGCCTTCGGTACCCCCCTCAGGAGGCTGTACAGGCCTGTGTCATCATTCTGGGAGGGGAGGAGGAAAAAACAGCTGGACTCAGATGCAGCTTCTAACCATACTAAAAAAACACATTCCAGGAAGTATATTCCATATACAGTGTATACTGAATATGGAATACACTACCTGGAATGTTTCAGATTCAGGTGTTCTATAGCTTGTAAATAAATACTTTGCTTGGTCTTATATAATAAATTAACAGGTTTTTTTTTTTTTTTTTTTTACTTCAAATGTATGTGGTCCCTGTAGTGACTTTGTCATTATTTAGCTTGATTATTAGGCACCATCAATGTGCAAATGAGCGTATGACGTCATTTGGAACCTGTGGCAGCTACTTCCATGAGAAAGGAGTTGGCAGTGGTGTTAATGACATGCCACAGCAGATTATATATATATATATATATATATATATATATATATATATATATATATATATATATATATATATATATATATATATATATATATATATATATATATATATATATATATGACTTTGGCTTTAGACCTCACAGCTATATGCTGACAGTTTAGGTAATACTGTGACATAAAGAGGTTCGCCGACATGGTTGTTCCTCTGACACAGAATATGTGCTGACTGTAGGTGACTCGCTGCATCATGTCCTGTCTCATTCTGTAGACTTTATTACAAATGGTGATATGTTCACGTGAGGTCTATATGTCAAATGTAGCTACTGGCGACATTACATGAACATCCAACTCAAACTCGGGATCATACGTGGACTCTCAGGTGAACACAACACATCGCCCTCGGGTTAAGAGGAGGCGAAGTCACACCAAACCTAATGCAAGAGGCTAGCTCCGTTATGTTGCCTCTCCTGCTTTGTAAAGACGTGGATGTGTTAAACAGAGTCAGGCTGTCATATCAACCACAGGGCTACCTTCAATAGTTCGGCAGATATTGATAAGCCAATAAATAGCGTTCATTTTCACAAAACCTAAACTTTCATCCAACCAGACGAAAACAACCCTTCGAACTCCTGCTATTCCGACAAATGCTCGGTAGGGGGCAGTGAAAACCACCGGGAGCCGGTTATCATACTGGGATCTTGATTCAAAAATACGGTCCTTTCGTCAGGTCAGAAATAAGCCGAATTCATTCTCGCTATCCCGTAGATGTCCGAAGTGGTGGTCTGACAGGTGACGCAAAGGTGAAGTGTCAGATTCTCCGAGGCAGTCGGACGGACTCCGGGCTGCAGGATGTGAACTTTGCACCGCATCAAGTTATCCACTCTCCACGTCTACACGCACGCGACTTACCTTTATTTGTGCCTCTAAGACGGTGCCGTGGCCGGCGACCAGCAGGATACAGATCATCGATGACACTTCACTTTGTCCCGGCCTTCTTTAAAAAATTCAATAAAAACGGTACGGAGGTACAGATATATCTACGGTAGCCGTGAGTGCTCAATTCTCCCTACGTCGACTTCCGCAGAGAACCTTCAAAGTAAAACCTCACGGACAGTTTCGTGCTGCACATTAACATGAACACGGTGTAAACAAACACAATCTGCCTTGTGACCACGACGCAACAAAGAAAATCTTTCCACATATTTTAACCAATTTACCAACTTTAATAAACACGGTTGAAAATGGTTCATGACATATCGCATATTATTAGATTTCTTATTACAAAGACATACAGCACATAGCCTACCTACAATGCAATGCTTACCAACTCCTGTTTATTTAGTTAGTTACATTGTTGCAATGCAATTATTGTCCCCAGTGAGGTTTTCATGAAACATACAAAAACACAAAGCGAAAAAGAGCTCAGCTATGAACTGAAGGACAAACTGTATCAACGGGTCAAAGTGATGAAAACAAGTCAAAGCATGATTACAATGGTTGTCTGAGACGTGGATACAGAGACGCAGTACAGCAGAGGGTTAAGAAACGGAATCTGGCATGAGTAGTTGGTCACGTTTAGGAGCTTACTGTACTGGAGGGTTAATGAACAATCATGTTTGTAGAGGAAGGCATTCATGAGGGCGTCGTCAAACTCAAGCTGCTGTCGAAACGTTCCTCTCTTTCCATCGTGTTATCATGAATGTGCTGTATTCACGAGGCCAAAGATTTCAATATCGTAAAAAAAGCTTCAAATATAATAAGGAAGGGTGTCATTTAGCAGACAAGCTGGATTTGAATATTAATAACAATATTCCATTATTCCCCCCGTTTCATGCACACTCAACCACAAATAAAGTATCTCAAAGCATTTCAAGTACTCTTTTGGCCCATATGTGGTTGTCTTCGAAAGCCCACTGAACACTGGCGACAGGCTTCTTCTCACTGTGGATCTGTGCTGGATGATCCCACAATGCCGTGCTGCCGCAGCAGGTTCCTCAGGATCTGATTCTTCGACTTCCAGTCCTCCACCTGAGCAACGACACAGACAATACAGTATTTATGTCGTGATGATAAATCTTCAGCTGACTCAGCACTTTCTCTCAGGGATGAATTGACCGTGACTAACTCTCAAGTCTTTATTTTTTGGTGAACATTATTTGAACTTGTCTAACTATGACAATGGTTGACAAATATTTTACAACTGCTGTTGTAAAATATTTTTAAAGATCAATTTGAAAATCCACACCTGTCAGGACATCAAACCAATGATCTGTTTATCTTCACTAATCTGTACACTTAGTCTGACAATGGCAGAGCTGTCAGTGCTGAAAAAAGGTTAAATCAAGGCTCACCTTCAAATCTAAAGTTGATGGTGACATCTCTACACAGTACAAAGCAGTTTCACACCTAGACTGTGGAGGTTAACATGTAATTTTGTTCCCAAAGGCCTGAGGTCATCAATCAATTTCTCAAGTGTCTTGAGGACAAATAACATCCACATTCACACACATTACCTTTAATCAACCCAAACCCCATTTCTTCACCAGACAGATTAGTCTATAGGTAATGTTAAATGGTGTTTCACAATTTTGGGGAAGACACTTTGTTATTGCCATTCCTTTCTTTGTAGTCGACTGACAATAATCTAAATGGTCAACAGCTCAAATCTTGTACAGTGGCAAAAAATACTGACAGTTGACAGCTTTAGTCTCCAAATACTGACAAACACATGCAGACATACCTCCTGTCTAAGGAGCTGGTTGTCAATCCTGAGACGATCAAGAGCACCAATATCTTCCGATAGCTTCAGGTTGCTCTGTCGCAGTTCCTTGATGTACTCGCAGGCTTTGGACAAGATCCCTCCTTTACTCTGAAACAAAAGGGAAGAGAACAAGAAAGTACAAATTCAGAAATTGTAACTATTGAAACTATGTAACTATGTGAAGTTTTTTCCTTTTGGAAATGCAACCATGATATTTGTGAAGATGATGTCTCAAAGTCACATACCTTTCCTGGATTAATCATCTTTGCAAGTATGAATAGCAGAGCGTGGTGCGAGTCTAAGCTGAACTCACCTGTCCTGTCTTGGTGTAGTCAATGTTACAGTCTGGAATGGCCTTTGACAGCTGCACAATCCAGTTGTTAATCTTGTCCCTGCGCCGGCGCTCAACTGTTGAAACCACATCTGAATATGAGACTCTGCGCTATGATTCCTACCCGCTCGGTTATTTTCTTTGATTTCTCACGGCATGTGAGCACTGACCTTCATTGTGCTGGGCTCGCCGCTTCTCGTCTCTGGAACCCCGAGGAGCCTCTTGCTTTCTGGAAATCACAACAGGAAAAAGACAGAGTTCGATCAACTTACTTAATGTACATTCAGCTAAAACCGATGACGTTTAACTCGCTGTGTGTGTGGTGCTGTACTTGTGATGTAATTACGCTATGTATGGCTGAGTGCGAGGTGCAATTGTCCTTTGATTGGAACCCGTCAAAACTTCCTGGGGCGACATCATCACATAAAGCTGCCCTGTAAAACAAAATCTTACCATTAGCTGCTCAGAATAAGTAGAAGCAGACACATGAAGCCTGTGAATTATGGACAATTTAAAAGAAACAATGGTTTGAAAATAGTTTCAAAAGTTGCATTTCATTAACTTCATTAACTGAACTGTATAAATTATTATCTCTTCTTATTCAAGTTTACTATTGTCATTTAGATTCTACAAAGCCAGTGTCAAAAGAAAATGACCATGTACTATGATTTTGCTGGGAAAAATACAACAGCATAAGCTTTAGCACTGCACTGTTTGTCATAGCTACGTACCTGTGGGTGTGGTCTGGCCCAACAGTGTGTCAGAGGCCTGCACTGTGGTCACCATGGTGCCAGTGGTTGCGTCTGCGATGGTGGCGGGGTAGTAGGTGTACTGCGTCTCTGTGCTGGCGTCTCCCTCCAACCCCTCAGACTGGGAGAACACAGCCTGACAACAAAGAAACATCAACGCCAACATTAGCCTCGTGTTTCACTCTTCAACAGGTGCAGAGGAAATGAGAGGTCAAATCCACGAGCATCTTTTTGAGAAGTGTGAGAAGTTTCAAATATCTGTATGATGTTACTTTGCCCCGGCACAGAGACAGTTACCACAGGGAGGACACTGAACAGGGATTGAATGTGAGTTGGATGGTGGCTCCCTCTACTGGGAGCATAAATGAGCCTTTAATGGTGAACCATGCTGACTGAACCTGAACAGATCTTGTTGTAAAACAACAGTAACAGAAACTCAGCATTGTGTATCAGATGGAGCCCAGCTTTAAAATAAGATAATCTTTCCTGACTCCACACAGTCACTGCAGCAGAAATACAAGAACAGATGCAGAGCATAGATAAGTAAGTTAAAATAATTCAAATGATAGGGACGCACCCATTTATCGGCCACACGTCGGTATCGGCCGATATTCGCCGAGTTGACTGCCATCGGCCTGCCGGCAATATATTCTATTACCTTTCTCATCACTTATCACTGAATTACATCAATTTTTACAAATAAAAATACCGGTAATGTTTTTATCGGGCAAAGTACCGAAACATTCTCCTCATTGAGTAACTAGTCGTATAGCAGGATGAAAAAAGTTATGTTGTGGGAAAGAAGATTATATTAAAAATCATAAATTTGTATGTCTGACTTTGTGCTCATTCACAGACAGGGTGTTGAACGGCTACATGGTTTAAATATAAAGTCAGGGGCAGATGGAATAAATGCAATAAAACTAATTCAATATAAAAACTACACTGTAACAGAGGGTGTACTTCAGGGAATTAAATCAGGTTGAGGGTGAAGTGTCTTGCTCCAGCCTGATTAAGCCTCAGTCTGGATTAAAGGTGCCGATCAGTTAATCAATGACTTGTGATGCCCACTAGCCACAACTAGCACTGAATCAGGTGCTGAGTGGGTGTAACTTAACGTGTTCTACCCATAACCACATCTACATCAAGAGCAAGGAAGTTATTTTTCCCAGTATTTTTTTTCCAAACAGGAGTAGACTTGTGTCTGATGTTTAAAACAAAAGTGTTTTGAGGTTGGTGTCACATTGCAGAGGTAACATTTACCCAGACATTGTCAGTCACCAAGGAACAAATGGTAGGAATGAGTTGTGCAAGATTTATGGCCCTGATCCTGAGCGTTTACCATTAAAAAATGCACAGATCAGCTCAGATGTCAATGTTTAGGACTGGCTCGACCAAACTACTTGACTTAAAAGCTGCTTTCACGTAATACACCACTTGAAGTCGATCAGTTTTAGTGATGTTATTAGTTGTTTGTGCTCACATTATTGGTCAGCGATGTTCTCACCTGTGTGACAGCCTGAGTGGTTGCAGGGAAACCAGTGACCAAGCTGACCGCTGCAGCTCCATCTGTCTGACCCTCCAACTGGCCATCTGACACCTGGATCACTCTGTAGGTCACCTGGGACACAACACATTACACCGAGTGGTCAATATTTCATCATCAGCGAGGTGATCAATACACACCTGTAGAGCATACAGATACAGACACTAACTCTAACTTCTACTTTCAGCTCTCCATTAAGTGAAGTGGGTCATGGGTAGTGAGACCAGGAGGTAATGCGAGTGGCACACTGGCACAATTGTGAAGAAATGGTAAGATATCAAAATCTGTATTCAATTACAGTGGTAAAACTTGCAATGTACTTATTGTACACAACTGTCGGACACAAACTCATGTCATTAGAGATGTAACGGAACATATGTTTGTCCAGTCCAGTGCATGCAGTAAGGCGAAGAATACATGTGACAATGGAGACACTATTGGTGACTATATGCTGACAAAATGACATAATTCTGTTGCTGTGATGGATGGGTGGGGGGTCCCTTCTGTCTACAGTTCTCAATCACATGACCCCCAGGGTAAGACCCTGTGGATTCAGGAGTGGGTGTCTACAGCAGTGACATTTAGGAAGCTACTCAGTTGGTTTCAACCCCACCAGGAGAACAATATTAATCACACTTTATTTCCGTTAACAATTTTTCATTCATATTCACTCTGGTCGTCTTTGTCCTCACTTTCCTGTCCTCCACAATATTATTCTAAAATTTTTATTTCCTTGCCGTGCCGGAGTCTGTCTGATTGCAGTCTGTGTGTAGTATCTCCAAAAAACTCACAGTTTCTGTCTGCAGACTTCCATACATTTGTGTGGTTATGTGTACTATATAATCACTAAACATGTTGGATAACAGTCAAAGACTTGAAATATCACCTCACAGGTTAACTGGAATGATCAGACGTTTGTGTCAGAACTCCTCCTACCTGCCCGCCTGCTCCTTCTGTCTTGAAGAGATACTTGATGGGTTGGTCAGCGTAGGTGGCGGCAGACTGAATGGTGGCGATGGCTGCCGGGTCCTCTGCCGTGGCAACAGATCCTGGTGGAGCAGAAAGAGCCACATTTAAATGTGAAGTCAACCTTTTGTAGCTGCCGAAGATGGCACATGGAAAGGGCAGCTTTAAACCATATTTCTAGTGCTTCAGGTGTGATCAAACAACCAGGAAGTGACGGAACTGATCCAGAGTAAGCACACACACACAGCACTGTTCTCATGGTTACAGTGTGAGAACGTGTCAATGGATTGGACACTTTACAGACACAGGATGACACAGTGACATATGATAACATTACAAGCTTTAAAACGCTAAAAGACAGCGTCTGACAACTCGACTTACATCACAACATGCCCTGGACCGTCGTTTAATACTTTTAAACACCTTTCCACTGCACCGTTAAGACGGTGGTTACATTTAAAAAGTCATAAGCTTCACTTCTTAAACGTTACCTTCCTCGTTGACGGCCACACTCCCATCCGGCTCAGGGCTTTTCTGTTGGCTGCACACATAAGACACACAAAGCAGAGTCGTGTTGTGGTTACATTAACGTCACCTCGTGAGTTAACTAAATAACATGTCATCGTTGGACTGGCAGCCAAGTCTATCAGCACATCTGTGTTGTTATTTACCGAGTTGACAATGGCGCATGTTACCGTCCCACTCACCTCTTCATGTCTGCCGACCGCCTTCACTCGCTCCCACAGCCACACTGTGAAACAAGTTCATAAGTTTGACAAAGAGACGGAACAAGCTTTGCTCGCAAACGACTGAATATTGAACATTGACGTTAATGGAACCGCCAATGGCCCAGAAGCAGGAGATAACCCTGCGGAGGTGTTTTAGAGAGGGGCTGTTGGTAGCTAGCCGTCAAGCTGTTCGAGCCGTCTATCGGCGAACGTTACCACGGTGCACAGCGGAAATTCACGGTCTTTGCCTTCAGAATTAAAGCCTTCAATTCAAACGAACCAAACCACAAAGTGCAGTCATTCATTTACGCGATGAAGGCAGCATTGCAGCTGCGCGTACCCTTTTCCAGAATAATTTCTTAACCCGCTCCGTATTTTCACTTTTACGCTCTTTCAATACTGCAAATGTCCATACGTAAATAAACATGCATCTTACTTTGGGGATTCGCACCGGAAATACAATGTTTTATTGTGGCTAGCTTGATCCTTTCTTTTTTTGCTCCATTACCATCCGGCCCAGCGGTTTTTACAGATGTTTAACAAAGCACTTAGCTGTCCGCCACCTTTATGGCTGCAGTGTCCTAAATAACACATACATGCAGTGTAATAATGACATGTAACGGGTTAAAGGATGGCCACGGCGCTGAACTGTGGTGGAAATAGTCAGTGTGAACAAAGATCTACTTACGCCGCAGTGGTCCCTCCCCCGAAATTTGTCAACAGACCAGCGTCTGAGCCGGCTACACGCATGCGCGACAGGAAATTAATCCGCACGGTCCCAGATCAGTGGATAGCTCTTGAATAAATATATTGTAGTTGTGAAAGCACCATGAATATCTGACCCGTGACCTGTGGTTGATACTGTCACACTTTCGGTGAAGATGGGGCAACTATAGTCTGAACTACAGAGGATGGGCGAGAGAAATATCTATGGGGCGTAAATAAATCAATATGGGAGAATGGTTAAGACCTGCCCAATATTAAAAGTGTCTGAGTGAGATGACTTTTGTAAAGAGGAAACAGGTCTCCTTATTCTAAAAAAACAACAAAAGAACAGCTGTTCAATGAAGGTAACCTGAAAGAAAGGTGATAGGCTCTGAGATGATTTACTTTGCTTTTGAACATCCTGTCATTGACAGCACTGTACAATGGCAGTATGCATACATGCTGCTCTATGTTAACACCATGTATTTCATTATTTGAATATGTTATAAATATATAGTTTCAAAGACTGTATCTTCCAATAACATGAAACACTGTCTCAGAAAAGTATTGCACAATTTACTGTGATTATTCAGTGTTTAATGTCATTTGCGCAGTAAAGAAACATGTTTCCCTGTACAATGAAATTCCTTCTTTTGCTGTCCACAGAATGCCAACAATGTAAAAAGAAATATATACTACAAAAATATACAAAATAAGGCAATTTTAAAGGCAGGCTGTGAAAAATGAATAAAGAAAAGAAACAGTAATAATTAAACAGTGCAAATGTGAGCTGTGCAATTATGCATGTGCAATATGAAAATCTAAACAGTCGGATTGTGCATGTGCAATTTGATAATGGAATGTAAACAGTAGGGACAGTTATGTTCTTAGCACTTAATCTCCTCCAGGGGTCACACAACTTCAAATCATTTCCATACTGTCACATCTTCTTCCTACTTTGTATATGAGAGGAGTCCACCCCAGGTGACCGGTCCAATTTAGGGTCTAAAGTGCAAATAAAATCACCTGCTATAAGAGCCTTTGTACTTCTGTGATGTATTCTTGGTAATTGCCTCAGTTACTGCAGTCAGAAGCCACCACTGAGGCAAATTTAAGCAAGATTGCTTAAAGTTGGTGTAGATATTACTGAACTTCAGTTTGAAACATTATAGTCAAACATTTATTTTACTTAGATGTGCTCACACACAGCTTGTGATAAGTTGCTTACATAGAAAGTTTCCGTACATCTTTGACACTTTTGAGCTCGCCTCCATCCTGACCATAACCGTGCACACATTATACACTTAGAAGGTAACGTGCAGCAACAAAGAGCTTATTTATCAAAAATAAGCATTACAGAAATCATGACATAAATTATAGCACTGAGGATGATGATTGTTAGTTACGATAACGAAGATTCATTTCCGAAAATATGAAATGCATTCTTTGCAGACTCTTCCTCAGGTCTCTGAGGGCAGGGTGACCACACTTACATCACTGCCCTGAAAGAGGAACATATTATTCACATTATGTTTGTTCAATATAGAAACACATGCACACACATATTTTGGCATTGAATCCAAAAGTCAAGTCAGGAAATCGTCTTACTATAGCTTGTGAAAGACTTTATACCTTTAGACAGACAGTATACTGTACATGTGTATGTATATATATACTTTGTTACTTGTTAAACTCACTGTGACTCACTGTGTGCTTATGATAACAGGAGCAGAGGACAGTTGCACAAGGTTTTTATACAAAAATATATGTGACATTTTCTGTCATTGATACCTCTGAAGCTTCAGTGGGCTCGGATGGCATTCTTTCCGGCATTGTCCTCAAATTTAAACAACCTAGATTAGAAAGAAGTGATTAAAGCTCGGCACAACGTTGGGCTATGCAGAGGCACTTTCACAGAAAACTCTGTCAGCTATAATAATGAAGAGTCAAAGATGGAAAAAGAACTGCAATGCATTCACATACCTCCTGCTCCTTCCTTATTTCTTCGCTTGAACAGAAGGTAGACTAGTAGAGCTAATACAGCCAATACTGACAACGCCGCTAAAACAATTCCTACAATAATTCCTTCAATTCTTCCTCCTGTAAATGAATAACAATACATTGTCATTATTTTTATTATTATATTATCACTATTATAACTTTATCAATTTGACCATAAACATGATCATGGCACAAACATCATTCCATCTAATCACAAAGTGAGTTGATTTCCCTCTCATCTAATTACACATTTACAACAGAAGGATTTAATTGCCATGCACCACTGCAATCACCATATGTCATCATTAAACTATCTCAGCAAAGACTTACTTCCTTTTTCATAACTTTTTTAGAGACGTACTGAAGTCTGAGGCTGTGATGTTATTCTTCACTCAAATTAATTAGCTGCTTCTCTCATGATTGTTGAAGATTGAAATACATCATGGGAGTGAGGTGCGTAACGGAAAAAGTTTGCTCTAACTCAGCTCTGAGCCGAAAAGGTGTGCTGGTTATTTGGAGTCATCACAGTTTGGGACACATGCGTCAAAGCCGGTGGTGGATTTGGAATGTTCTTTATGAACAATGTGCAACAGTGACACACTACCAATAATAATGAATAATAATAATACATTTCATTTATATAGCGCCTTTCAGGGTACCCAAGGACACTTAACAAAGTGGAACAAACAAAACAAAGAATAAATGGAGCGCCTGTTAGTCAGCACGGAGGGAACAGCAGCACTGCAGTCAGCACCGCAGGGAATAGCACCGTCGGTATAACCAAACTTGCGTCTGGAGGCCCCGTGAACACAGCGGGGGCGACGTAGGAGACCAAGACATCCACTCCCAGCGATGGAGCCTGGGGCGAAGTGACAGCAGAGGTCCAGGAGCTCCTGCGCTGAACACCTGAAGACCGTGCCAGCAACGGCAGAGCAGCCACCATCCAACATCACCGCGAGCCGGGGGAGACCACAACAGCAGAGGAGAGCGATGAAGGAGACAGGCGGTGAATAACCCTGAGGTTGTGGTGGAGGGAGGACCAACGGAGCAATGATGGACAGCCCACAGAGTATTGAATACGTTGGTTTGAAAGTTAGCGTTGCTAGGCTAACAGCTGATCGACGGGGCTAACAGCTGATCGGCGAGGCTAACAGCTGATCAGCGGAGAAAGGTGAGTCAACGGAGCCAGTTGTTCAGGTGTGCAGCCTTCGAAGTTAGCACAGCCCCAGAGCTTGTACGGACAACTTGGCTTTCTTTTTTCCAACAGAAAAAAGCAGCTTTGCTACAGATTGAGAAGCGGCGATATTGACGCCAGCGTCCTCTCGCATCCGGGTTGCCATGGATACTCAATACCAAGGATCGTGTGCAGCTTTGTTTGTCGACCCACTATGTAGTCCACTAAATAATACGTGTTGCCTGGCTTCAAATTCCTCAACCATCGCTGTGATCTCCTCTTTCAAAAAGTTCGATTTTCTCTTTTGGTCCATATTCATTCCTGATCAAAGCCTCATCTATGCTACATGATATAAGGGGAAATGAATGGGATTCTTAGAACCTGCTTAAGGAATAATGAATGAATCGAACTTAAGTTCTCCATTGGAATTGATCATAAGACGATGTTCACGTACAAATCCAAGTACTGTTTTATAAGCGAGGCCCCTGTTCTACTGCACTGCCAGGAGGAACTCAGGGTACAAAGCAGGACACTGCCTGGCAGAGCACGAAGCTGACATATTATCACCATATAAAGTTGTTATGATAGCCATGATAGCAAATTGTTGCTTATGTAAACATCTAGTAATTATGGAATAAAGTTTGCATTCGTTTGGAGTTGCAGTTCTGCCCACCTGAATGTAACACAGATATTTACTCTTCTTCATCACTGTTTTGGTCTCAACTACTTGGTGCTAAATGTGCCACTTCACCAGCTGGACACAAACTTTGACTGTCATGTAGTGACTTTCAGGCACGGTGAGTTTATCAGAGCTTTTTGTTGCATGCTGTGTTGGAAATGACGCGACTGAGAGCAGTGAGATTGAACTGAATCAGTTAAGTTCAGTTAAGAATCAGTTGTACCTGCACCATGTAGTGGACACCACAGGGTGGAGTTGACAGTAAATGCCTCTCTACTGACAGGGTTGGCTGCCACACAGCGGAAAATGCCTTCATGCTTATTCTTGATCACCAGTGGGAGGGTGAGGTTGGATGAGATGTCCTTGCTACTGGTCTGGTTTATGATCTCCTCTCCTTTGTACCAGGTCAACTTTACACTAGGTCCATTCTTCTCAGAACAGCTCAGGTAACAGTTCTCATCATTCAGTGAATGTGTTGGTATACTGGCCAGCGCTGTAGACACGTGTGGCTTGGAAACAGGTCCTACAAGACAGAAAAGGACATCATTGAGCTGTTTCATCCCCACTCATTCAAACTTATTAGTAGCAGTTAACTATTGGTTAGTTGATTTTTAAATCAGATCAGATATGTCTGTCAAACTTCTCTGCAAACATCACCTTCACATTACATTCCAGAATGCTGTGTTCCCATAACAAAACAGGTCAAGTCAGATTATTACGGTTTAAAAACAATGACCCATCAAAAAAGGGCACATCTTGCCCCAAGGTGGGGGACATGAGGAGAGGGTAACTTGAGCAGCATTCTATCTATCGAAGGCAGTGGCTCTTGCCCAAGACGTGGCCCCTAGAGAGGTGTTGGTCAATAACAAAGCCAGCTCTTTTAAACTAACTGATGGGATCAGACAAGAGCTGATTTGGGAGAGGAAAGAGCTGGTTCTTCGTGCTGAGCTGAGCCAAATGATCTGGCTCACTTTAAAGAGCTGGAGTTCCCATAACTAGTAGCATATGGACGGTGGCACATTCTGAAGAGCTCAAACCAATCGCAACCTAGCAGAAAACCCCTTCAAATAATAATTTTGCATGAAAATAATCTAGGGTTGTAATTGAGCAATGTGAAAATAACTTATTTGAAAAGAATAAACCTTTTTTTGCTTGGTTCACTCTGAGTATATAGAAAAGCCATTCTTGCTAACTACATGCACGTTCTCTTTATATCAAGGTAATCAGTCCATGAAACTAAAAGTCTCTCATTTCAAAACTTTCCAAGTCATATGATCACACATGATCGGTCAGCGCCATTACAGGATCACACACGCAATTCAGCAGAAGCACAAGCCTCAACCTGTTCTTCTGTTTGTGCAAATATCTCAGACACTTCCCTACTCTTGGTCAAACAAACCAAACCAATGACACAGACAGTGCAGAAGAGACAGACGAGCCTGCATTGTAATGCCTTGGCCACATTTCAAAACTTTCCAAGTCATATGATCACATGTGACCGATCAGCGCAATTACAGGATCACACACGCAAGACGTGACACTAGGCTTAAGTTGTCCAAGCTATCCAAGTTGTCTGTTTGCTGATTTACAGAAAGAAAAACAACAAAAGAATATGGGTGAGATGATGGGTTAGGAAGCGTGGGCCACAGGTATAATTTTTGCACTGAAATCGGAATTTTTGTGGTTTTATGTATTTGTGCTTGCTCCATTGACATAGGTGGATGATGAGATCGGGGCTGAAGTCCTGTAGTGTGAACAAAGCTTAATCTTGTTGCTATGTTTACCCTGTCCTTGCACTTGTTTTATAGCTTACACTGAATTAAATTAACATGAAATTTTACTTATACAAACACCTACCATAGACAGTGAGCAAATACTGTTTCAGTATGTATGGATCCTGACCCCACAGTATCTGGACACAGTAAGAGCCAGTATCATTTTGTGTCACTCTGATAATGGTGAGTGCTCCAGTGTGTGGGTTCAGCTGTACAACACCCTCAAAGCTTTCCTCGATAGAGAAGTTGAAGTTCTTCCACTGAGCGATCTGCTTCCCAACAAAATCTGGACCCTGTGTCCACCTGACAGTATGTTCTTTCTTCAGTTGCTCTAGTCCAGGATCCAGAGTGACATTCGTCCTCTCCAGTACATAAAGAAGAATAGCTGAATTTTCTGAAAAAACACACACACAAAAAAAACAAATACAGCAGGAACATTAAATCGTCATTAAATCACAGAAATGTATTTATAACCCGAGGCTGCAGTAATATTTCTGAGAACCTTTGCACCTGCTCAGATCCTCAGTAAGAAGTGATGACAGTGTGAATGGCTAACTGTATTACATGACAGAAACTGGAGGTTGAGAAGAGGTCACTCACCAATGACAGTCAGGTCAAATCTCTGTGTCAGGATTCCTTTTTCTGTAAAGACCTGGGCCAGATATATCCCACTGTCATTGATGGTAAGGTTAGAGATGGCAATAGACCCAGTTGTTACGTGTATGCTTAGCCGGCCTTCAAAGCCTGTCCCGTTGACACGAGTGACTTCTCCATTGGTGACGATGGTAATTGCTGTTATA
>CM077787.1:28628264-28639062 GCA_039737535.1 Lagodon rhomboides | reverse complement strand
CATTCCTTCACACTACATCTGGCATCCTATTGGTTGGGGAAGTTTGACAAGCTTATAACACAAAAAATCTGAGAGGAAAATCTCCTTCGAACACGATATTTCAGAAATACCTTGAGGGAGGCAGATATATTATACACGTTTGGCCGTTACTAAACAATTCTTATGATTAGTATGAAAACTTTTCATAAATTGATGAAGTAGTGGCATTTTATATCTAAAAGGTCAAAGGCCAACTTCACTGTGACATCATAATATTCTGAAAAAAATGTTCTGGCCATTATTCAAGGTCTCAGCTCAGGACCAGCAACTTGACAGATGCGTATACAACAGCGAGGTGTTAATGCTAGTCTCATTTCTATAGGGAACCTGAAAGTGCTGGAGTGTATTTCATTACTGTCAGCTGTATGGAGCTCAGGACACATCTCCACATACACACAAGTCCAGGGTTCTTTCTGTTCATCTTAGTTTCACAGCTGCTAAAGAAGTGTGTTGTCTCCTGTTGCTTCACAGAGGCTGCTGAACCGTCCACTGACACTGAAGGATCTTCCCCTGACAGTGCTGCTGACCAGAAGACTCGCGTGGTGGCTGTCCTGGCTGTTGCTGTTGGCGTTGTGCTGTTTGCCTGAGCAGTAAAACTTGAAGTCAGTTCTGGGCCGGGTTCTGTTATACAAGCTTTATTCACAAGTGTAAAACAGTTTTTATAGAAAGCTTTATGATGTACAGATTTTTAATACATAGCATAGCATGTCTGTGAACTACTGTATGGCCTTTTGTATGATCATTATTAGGAAACGGGGCCCTGATCTTTATATCGAGCTATTTAAAGACCCTCACCACAGTCTGCCTGTGTTTATTTTCCACTTAATGGTTTCAACATGTGCTCCATATTGTGATCAGCAGTGAGAGTGTATGTTTTCTCTTTTCACAGGAAGTTGTCTCCTGTCTGCCTGCCTCGCTATCCTTTGACATGGAAGATCATCTCCTCACCCCACCTCGCCCAAGTGCTTCTGAGAACAGACAGACATATTTGAAAGAGCCCCCACGTGTCTTAATGAATGTGTGTCTTAATGAAATATGATATTTTATGAGATCACATGTTGCCACAACATTTGCACTACTTGAGGAGATTTCCCACTCTGGTAAACTGCCTTTTTTACACTGTTCCAATGGTGCCTTCAGGGTCATTCCACTGCATTCATACTGGAGTCAGTTTAAGCTGCTGTGAGTGTTACCTTCTTATTAAAATAAGTCTTAGAAACTCTTCATTCCAACAGTAATCACTGTTACAGTGTTTGGTCAGTAACACATATCTCTCCTCCTAATGCTCATGAGTAAAGATGAGAAGAGATTTTCTGGTTTCCCTGCCCACTTTATCCAGTCTCAGTCATCCAGGTCATGGTAAATCTAAGCGCTGCATCATAGGCAACTGGACTTGTTTCAGTTTCTTGAAGATGTTTCACCTATCGAACGCATTTGACACCATTGATCTCAAAATCTTCATCACAAAACTACAACACTATGGCATTAGGGGCCTACTGCTCAACTGGTTCAGTAGCTATTTATTTGGGAGACAACAATATGTTTGTGTACACAACAATAAATCAGCACTCAAACCCATTAAACATGGGGTTCCCCAGGGTTCTACCTTGGGGCCACTTCTCTTCATTCTTTACATAAATGACCCTACTCACTCCTCGTGTATATCACATAAAGTGTATTTGCTGATGACACCAACATGTTTCTTTCTCATAAAAATCTTGTAGAACTTGAGCATATCATAAACAGTGAGCTCGTACAAGTGGACACCTGGTTTAAATGTAACAAACTGTCTCTGAATATTAGCAAAACAAATTATATTGTATTTTGTCCCAACAAAAAACAAACCGACATTAATCACATTTGTCCTAAAATAAACGGACAAAACATTGCCAAAGTTAGCTCCACAAAATTTCTGGGGATTTCAACTGACGAATCTCTAAACTTCAAACAACACATTGATGATCTAGTAAAAAAAATTGTCCAAATATGTCGGCCTGTTTTTCAAGTTGAGGCATTTCATTCCACTTTCTGCACTTCTTACCCTGTATAAAACCCTGTTCAAACCTCACTTAAACTACTGCAATGTCATATGGTTCAATACATTTCCCAATTACATAAAAAACTAGAGATCCTCCAGAAAAAAATCATACGTGCCTTAACATGGTCCCACTACAGTTCTCCCACCGGACCACTTTTCCATCGCTTTAATCTTTTGAAACCTTCTGGGTGTGTCACAACAAATACTCCCTCACAAATTGCGTGATTTAAGACTTACAAGTGGCATTAGGGAAAATGTAATGTTCTTGAAACTGCTGCTGCAAATTCTAAGTCATTGGTTCCTTTTTGTGTATTTGACTTTAAATACAATATATTAGTTTCTTTCCTTATAAAACGTATCAGTTTGTTGCAGCATCGCTGTAGAAGTTTTTTTGTAGTCTGTTTTTCGTGTTCGAAATGCATCCTGTCTGCTTCCAGATCTAAAGTATGTACCTCCCAGCAGCTGTTTGAACCCGCTGTTGACACCAAATTTACGAAAGAATAGCATATTCACAATGAACATGTCAAATTTTACAAATCCCGTAAACAGTAACTAATATAGGCTACTTTTCTGGTGAAAGATGACTGTGGTGATCGTCAGCAGAATCCCTTAAGAAAACACTCAATTTTGAGACTTGCTGCGTTGAAAGAAAATGTGTAAACTTTGTGAAACGCTGTACACAACACATTCTTAACTATTTGGGCCCACTTGTTAATTCTGCAAACGTTATACATGAATATATTTCTCTGTTTGAGTGATAAACGTATCCGTTTCTTCCAGGGATGTAGGTGTGTACCCCCACAAAACTCAAACAAGAACTCGAACTGAATAAACAGCCCACTTATGTGCAAGGGTCATCTTTGCAGCGGTTAAGTACTTCTTTAAGTAGAAGTACCACAAAAATAAAACTCGGCCTACTCATTAAAAGAGCACTCTGTAGTTCTGGGGAAGAAACATTTTAATCAGAAGAGAAAGATCTTCATCGACTGATTTTTTTTAATGCCTAAACAAACTATATAACAACACTGTCTTCATTTTCATGACTGAATAAACTGAATAAACAAATGGTCCATTTCAGAATAATGAATGTATAGTATATTCTCAAATTCTAACTATTGAGGCATTAATGTGTTCATAACTTTAGGGCTGCAGCAGGTAAAGGATGAACTCATTTTAATAACTATTTACTGCTGGGTGGCTTAACCTATAGTAATATAACCTAGCTACAATTTAAGATTATTTATATCAATATGAATTAAGTAGGTAAAGTAATGAAACCAGTAGGTCTAACGCTAACCCTTTCAATTAAATGTAGATGAATATAGATGTAGCATTTGCCTCTGAGATGTAATGGAGTAGAAGAAAAAGGTTGAATGGGTGTTCATCCTGTATATGTTTTTTGTGAGGGGGGCGCCATCCCATGGTGACACCCTGCAATTGAATGAATGGCCAGCTTTACAGTGGAATCCAGGCAAACTCCCAGGAGGTGGAGGGTGGAGGGGGTGGGAGGACTCCCAGGGGTTGGCAATCGACTGGGAACTGGAAGGCCTTTTGGTTGGGAGGTGAAAATTGAGATGGCTGTAACTGTATGTGTATTCTTAACCTCACCAATCACTTTTTTTCAACTGGATTTGGTTGACATTTGTCCTGAACATCCAAAGGACCTGTAGTTATTGTTGAATGGTTACTGTATTTTCTTTTTCTATTTATTTTCTATTTAATTTTTTGTGGGACGAATAAAGCCTGTCTGATCAGATTAATAACAAGAGGTCTTTTTTTTTTTTTTCTTTTTTTTTACCAGATCAAAGAATCCGTCATTTTCAAAAATTCATACCGCCACTCGCTTTTACTTTCATGAAATCAAGTATTGGTTCTGTGAAGTATTAATGTAGCTCTATCACATGTAGAAGTTGTTCGCTCCTGCATAAAAAAAACAAAAACAGAGGTCTGAATAAAGTCGCCATTACTCAAATGCCATACCTGGGTATAGAGGTCCTGCAAGGTATGTATGAATGTAGCTGTGTAGTCAGATCCAGCAAGGCCGTTATCATAGTAACAAGGCCAACAGTGACCTTTAAAGTCTGGAGTAAACAGCTGGGGGTGAACTATGACCCCTACAGGTCAGTGGTCCAGAAAAGTGCTATTGCATGAAAAATACAATAGTCATATAATTCACACACAATTTCCTCCTTACACATAATGGGGAACACATATATCTCCATATTTCATGCATATTTATAATAACACTCAAACGTAAGAAATAAATATATGTGTAAATAAGCCTAATGTATTTTACATGCAGACAATAAGTTGGTTGCATAAGTTATAAGTGCTAAAGTTACAACCACAAGGTGGAACTGTTGAGTAAAAGTAATAAGGTCGTGGGTGTGTCCCCTCCATAACCCCATGTTTTAGTGTGGAGAGTTCAGACTCAATAAATGACTTTGTAATGATATTATAAACAATCAGAAACATAAAAACATGCTCAGCTGTCTGTCAGTAAATGTTCATACAACTGCTTAAAAATGTCTTCTAATCTTTCAACAAACATGTTCATACTGATTTTATTAATACTTCAAACATTAGCACATGATAATGTTTATAGGCAACAGAGGACTTTAAGGGCCGAAATAAAACGCTAACTGTCATATTCGGACTTTGTTGTGGCTTTCTGTGTTGTTTTTTTGGCTTTCTCTTTCCCCATCCAGAATGATCCTGCTGGCCCGGGGGCTTGAGCCAGCAACTCTCCGGTCACAGCTCACCTGGGCCCGGCTCCATTTGAGTGGGTTTTTCATGTAACCCATATCTTGATTTACTTTGAGACAAAGGGACTCTTTCCACACCGAGAGACTCAAGCTTTTGGAAGACAGCAAGTGTCACAGAAATAGTCAAAATGCATTTAATTGATTGTACAATGAAAATTGGGGGCGGGGGCTCACATTAAGTTTTAAAAGACATTCAGCAGTTTCCAATCCAGTTCTGAGAAAAATAGTTACACTGAAGTTTAACAAAAAATGCTTGTTCCATTGTGTAATTTGTTCCCGCAGTACAGCAGAGTGATCTATTTTCATCTGTCCATTATCTATAACTGCACATCCTTTGTAGGACTGTGGGGGCAGCTAGAGCCTATCCCAGTTAGCATTTGGAGAGAAGTGGGTTAACTCTTGGACAGATTGGCAGGTCATCACAAGGCTGACACAGAGACAAACAACCATTCACACACACTTTATGGGCAGTACGTCACCAATTAACTTGCATGTCTTTGGACTACAGGAGGAAGATGAAGCATGCAGAAGAAACCCAAGCAGACACGGGAAGAACATGCAAACTCCACATTGATACCAGACACTATGTTCACACCCAAAAATGTTTTGCTAGGCGGCGACAGTGCTAAAAATCTTCATTGTTAGCATGGCCTTATAGTGACCCTCACTTCTGCACGGCTTCTCATCAGTCCATCAGCATCAGTATTTCTGATATATTGATCACCAGATTGTTGTTCCACCTCTGCTTATTAGGAGTATTTCTCCTTGTGTGTTTTCTAGTTAAATGCCTGTCTCCTCATGCTACAGGATCATTGACCCATGTGCCAAACTAACGCTGACCTCCTGGCCATCGCGCCTTCTTTGCCAGCCACACTTCCGATCATCTCTTCCACAATTCCGATTCACCAGCCTCTCCATCTTTCAGCCTCACCTTCTGTCTTTAAACCTGATTTGCCATCATTATTTATCTCATTGTCTTCCTGGTTGTATTAAAACTTACTTCACTAAATCCAGGTCCATCCTGTCTGTGTCCTCCTCTTGGTTCATAACATATCGAGGAGGCACTTTATCATTTCAATTATTTTTTTATTTAAAAAACAAAGTTCTGATAAAAGAAACTCTTCTCGCAAAAGCTGGTATTTCTCATTGGAGAGTCATATTGCATTTTTTCTCTATCTTTGCATGTGTTGTAGTTGATGCACTTCTTTGGGTTTCTACGCTTGGGGCTTATTATTCTTGTTGGGGTGGAAGATTCCCTGGGACAGGTCAGGAACCTGGTATCACCTCTAAGCCCACTGGACCAAGCAAGGTTTCCCTGTTTATATATATATTTATCTATTTTATATTACAATATATGTTATATTCCCTGTAATGTCTGCACTTCTGGGGCCTCAATCAACATGTCCCTGAGCAGACTGAACCAGGTGTCCACCCCCTTGGATGATGATTAAAATATTTAAAAAGTATATATTTTTTAGACACTGGTGTTTTAAAAAAAGGACATTCACCTTGTATCCTTGTAATCCTGAGGTAAACTTTGACCTCTGAGAGAATTAACCTCAATGTCAGGAACTCAGATCTCTTCATAGGATACTGTAAGATACAGATTTGGTCTAAACCTTTAACTTTTAATTGGTTCAGTATGGGAATGAAGAGCTGTGGATGACATTTCAAACCATTCCTCCAGTGAGAATACAGTTCCAGTTCAGCCCCTGCTATAGATATTACTATATTATTATTGTTATTATATTCAGTGACCTGCAGCACCTAATGGAAGAAAACAAACATACAAGTGAAGCTTTTAGCTCTCTTTATGAAGACAGAAGTATTTCATACAGGTACCATGTTATTCAGGCAACAATAGAAGAGCGTTGTGCAGTAACACACAGAATACATTGTAAGTGCATACTTCATTGTTACTCCCCTAAAACCTTTCATATAGCTGAAGCACTTATAGTTCCATTGAATTGCAGAAGCAAAGGTAAATTTGACACCATAGATAATTGATGAGATGCTGTAGACACAGAGCACAGACTTACTGATCAGTAGAATAAGACATCTGAGCTGAAAGCAACACGGTGATCTGAAGGTAATCAGAGTACTTTGATTACTGAGTCCACTTTTCTCTTCATTCAGTCAGAAACATTTCAAACATCTCCTGTAATATTTCCCATAATTATTTCCCCACAGTACATCATTTTGTAGAGTTAAATTATTCTCAGTTACAATTTCTCACATTTTCTCTGCACCCTCTGTGATTTCTGTGAGATTTGTCCACACACGAAGAGAAAGGAAATTAAATTGTTAATACATAGAGATGAATAAATGATCCAGTACTCTATTGACCATTCATCACAGTTTGGATTTACAGTTAAAAAATATACTATGGCAAGCACAGAAAGAGGTAAAGAAAAAAGAAAGAATATTCACTCTTCAACTCTTCATAAACTCTTATCTGATAATGGTTGAATATTTAATCTTACATTTCATCCTGCTATATTTGATGAAAACTAACAGCCTCTGCTTAATGAATATATAAATGTATGACAATATAAATGTTTCAGGTTCATGGATGTTGAACAGGGACACCTAACTCAGTCGTGCACAGGAGAAATCTGTTGATAAAAACAAAATTAATGAAGCTGAATAAGCCTGGCTTTAAAAAGCGGTGCTTCAAATAAATTGGAAATTAATAATCAAAGATGACATGGAGAGGCCTTTCCTAATGATGCTTGAGTGATTAAATGATTGCAATACAACATCCCCTCCATTGCCAGTAAGAATGAGAATACATATGAATATCACTTATATATAATGCATAATCAAACCTTTACATTTGAAGTTTCCTCATTTTGAATGTTGTCAATGAGTGTGTCCTCATCAAAATACATCTTAAATCTTAAATCTCAACTCATTTAAGGTCAGACTGCATGTAGGACTTTTCCAATTACAGATCAAGCTTTTCTAACTGCGTTTACCTTTCGGCATAATTCTGATATTACTGAAACATTCAAAATACTTCATATCCAAACATTTCACGTCTTTACTGTAAAACAGCACCAACCTGTATTAAATGCAAAGTGGAAATGAGCTGCCCAACTCTATCTATTTTGCATAATTGATAAAAGAGTGAAATTTTAACATGGTGAGAGAATTAGTATGACTTGTCAACCATTACTTACAGCAATAGGTTTTTAAAAAAAACAATTGAAAGTTATGTTCTATACTAACCATGTACCATTGAGAAATCAGCTATGTTTTAGCAAATGAACAGTAATGTAGTATATTCCAACCACTCACAGAATGACATGGCCAATGGTTATGATGTAAAATAGGCACTTTTAACAGTTATGTAGTTCATAAAAAGTCAGCCAATGACACAGCCCTTTTTTCCATATTAGAGTTCAAATGGGTGGAAAATTAGGATTTTTCCTGTCTGTCACCTTTGTGATGAGACAGGACAAGAAGTTAGGATTTTGTTAACCAATAAGAAAAGTAATCTTCGTGATCCAGACAGTTTTCTTGATGATGATCAGGTGGAGGAATATGACTGGCGTCAATACACTGTAAAAAAAAATAATCACATATCCACTTTGATCAACTGCTCTTTATGATGCAAAGGATACAGTGTAAAATGGTCCATTATTTCATTTTTACTCAATATAAATATTCATAGTATGTTTTGTTAAACTTTCCCATAGACTCAGGAAGAAGAGACTGTACTGTGTCTGTCAAAACTTATGTTTTTTGACAGTGCAAATAAGACACAGATCACATATTCCAATGGTGTTAAAGGTCATAAAACTGCAGGTGCCCGGCCAGCCCACAGATTAACTATGCTAACACCATAAACACTCAAATACGAATGATGTGTAAGTGCTTAGTTTGTAAGGATCATATTAAATGTGATGTTACCTTTTCATTAGAGGAGGTTGGAAATTTGGTTCCTGAGTGGATCATTTTGATCATTGTAGCCCTGCCTATTGATCCATGCCTTAATAGTTTGAAGATCATTGTTTGTCATTACTCCTTGAAACAGGTTGAACCACGTGTCTACCATCTTTTCACTGTGTAGCTGAAAACTCTTTTGAAAAACTTGAAGCCTGGTTGGACTCATCCGGTGTGTCTGAATCTTACTGAAGTTCTTGTTGCTGTTCAGCTTGAATCTGGGCATGGCACCAATGATTGTCAGTTTGAAGGTGTCCACCACATTATCTTGGCTTATGGCTCCAGCTAATAATGATCTGAACGCCGGTGATATTGTACTTGGAAACTCACGATGTATTTCTCTAGGCACATAAACAACTGGAAGTTCACGGCCATGATAGCGTTTCACTTTGCGAATCAGGTTGGGATCCAGAGGACATGACTTTGTTGCCACTTCAAGCATGGCTTCTGCTAATCTACTGTTCTGGTTCGATTGTCTAGCGTCCAATATACTCTGCACTGGTGGCTGGTGATCTCCATTGATAAATTGTCCAAGTCGTCTTCTGTATGAACAATATTGCTTCCACTCTTTGTACAGTTTCACTGTTCCAACTTCTTGCTGAAGAACTTGCCTGGTTTCTGCCATGAGTATTTTTTTCTTTGGTGCAGCTCCTTCTGCCATGTACCAGTCCCCTCCTCTGATTGATTCAGTCCACTCTTTGCGCTTGATGAAAGGCTCCCATTGGCCCGGGTTTCTGAGGAGAGTGTCGGCCTCCACAGATCGGAGGCGTTGTGCTTCCAAAATGATCTCGTCTTCACTGGCCTCAGGTTTCATGCCTCGTGCCAAAGCATGGAACAGGCAATTCTTGTCCTCACTATTGATTTTCACTGTCTGGTTTTTAATGTGCACATCATAATGCCCGTCTGGGTATTGGTCACTCTTTGGTCTGTAGATCAGTGTCACAGTATGAATTGCAGGATCAGTGTTTGAGCTCAGCTCCTGCATTTTGGTAAGTCTACCATGGCTGTCTTGTGTTAGGAGGACAACCTTAGTGCCAGTGGCTTCTGAGAGGACTCTGATATCGAGGATGTTGCCTGCAGTCTCAGAATTCTTTATGTTTTCAGCGTGTGACTGTGAGCGTTTACCAGCATCACTTGCATGTTTTGAGTCTGTGGGCATGGGTGCAATGTATCTGTTGTTCTGTCCAGCTCTGAGTTTTTCCTCTGTTCTGTCACTCTTTAAGCCAGTTCTTACATACCGGCCAATGATCCCATTTACTTGGCCTTGAACATGTGAAACAAAGTGACTGGAGAACTTCTGGTGGAACACTTCTACTGAAGCATCAGCCACTAAAGCACTGATGGCGGTGGCTAATTCCTGCTTGAATTCTTTCAGCATCTCAATGTCTGAATCAGAGAGCTCAGATACCTTCACTTTATCTGAAGAAACCTTTTCTGTTTTAAATATATTTAGCTGTTTGCAAAGGTTTGAGAAAAATTTGCTGGGTAGGGTGAGTGTTGCACTTGCAGCGTCTACTGCCAGCACTCCCATGTGGGCACTTTGGAACAGTGTCAGAATTAATTGTGCTTTTCCACTGGCCTCTGCTTTAGCTCTGTTAATCACTGCGGAGAAGGAAGAGTTAAGCTTGTTCTGCCAGTCTAGGTCTTCATAGAAAGGTTGCACTGCAGTGTTGCTTAACTTCCTAAAGATGGCAAGAAGTTCACTTCTTCTCTTCTCATTCTTCAGGAGATCATGAAGTTGTTTTTTATCTTCAAGATGTGAGAGGATGACGTCATCCACTAATGTAGACAAGGGCTCCTTCTCCATATTGGATTTCACCTCAACGACAATTCCTCTTTCCACTTCATTTTTGAGGCTGTTCAGTATTTGTTTCAGCATTTCCTTTTCTGCCATCCCAAATCCATAGGTAATGATTTCCTCCACAATTCTTTTAGCAGTGCACTTCACTGCATTCTTCATGTTTGTCTTTGTGACAACACTCAAACTGTCTTTTGCCTGTTTGGAGAG